>JAAGWP010000221.1:0-37569 GCA_013266165.1 Fusarium graminum
AGTCCACACCTCGTGGGGAGGGGCTTACAGCCCACACCACAACGCAAGCCAGCGTTATGACGAGACCTGGGCTACCTTTCTGTTACAATTCCAGGGCCTAGTCGACGAGATAGACCCGCCTTGGAGAGGGTATCTGAGCTTTACCGCTCGATTGGCTCCAAGAGACTTTGACCCCTGCGCACATCAACTTCTATTATTGAGCCATGAATATATGTACTTGGGCCTTCCCTCTAGACATCTCAATCATCCAGTCAACTCTGTCTCACAACGACTTACACTCTCAACTGAAAAGAACCCTCTACAATCACTCCTCCTCTCATACATATATCCTTTGGACTCTTTTTTTAAGTTCAACATATCCTTACTTGTCGTACTTAAACATTCTGCTTCAGGCTCTCTTCTCCCTTTCAACCTGATCATCTTCTTCAAGATCACATACTTTCTTGACAGTTCCTCCGGGGATCTACCAGTCCATATATACTGTCGATTTTGTTTCGAGAACAAACCTGACCTGTACTGGCAAGATGGCCCTTGCTGCTCAATCAACAAACGCTCCCAACTGGGGACGCTGGCAACAACAAATTCCCGGCGATTATGCCATGATGGAATCACCAGCCATGCTCCCTTTTGACTCCCGAGCCAACACTGCTGCTCCTATCCAACGACCAATGATGGCACCTTATATGGTCCAAAACTCCTACAGTTCCAGCCCAGTAAACAATCTCACAGCACCTCACTATCAAGTCTCGAACCACTACCAGTTCGGAGGCTACCAGGGCCCCCCTACGCCTCCCCACCATTCCTCGCCTTTCAAGGTTGAATACAATGATCGCCGCTCTCTAGGACTTGACAACGATCACGGCCGACTATCCTCATACCACCGAGACACAAGATATGCGTATGCTGAGCAAGCACCATCGCCTGCTCGGAGTGACTCGCAAGCCTCAACTATCAGATCAAACGGCCTTAACCCAAACTTGAGCACCAAAACCATTACCTCCAATGAAACTCTCAACCCGGAAAACCATGTCAGCTTCGAGACAGAAGTCGACGAGTTAATGAAGGCGATCCAACGTCGAGCAGACTTGCAGGCTGATGCTGGACAGCAGCCACTCACCCCTGGCATGTCTCCTGTATCTGATGCTAGTTTAGAAACTCAAGGAACACCAACCACTATGGATACCAAAACACCCCGAAAGCGATATCTCTGTGATGGCCCTAACTGCCATAAGAGCTTCACCCAGAAGACTCATCTAGATATCCACCGCCGAACACACACTGGAGCCAAGCCATATGTAAGTGCGAACCAACTATAACAACTTGATCATGCACTAATATACATATAGAACTGCGACTACCCTGGATGTGACCTCACCTTCTCACAACTTGGAAACTTGAAAACCCATCGACGCCGCCACACTGGTGAACGCCCATTTGCTTGTGACAAGTGTGATCGACACTTTGCTCAGCGCGGTAACCTACGTGCACACTTACAAACTCACCAGGGCCTCAAGCCCTTTGTTTGCATTCTGGATGATTGTAACAAGAACTTTTCGCAGCTTGGCAACATGAAGGTGAGTTTTAAACCTTCCCAATATCATAGCACCCAAACACTAACATGAAGGTAGACTCACCAGAACAACTTTCACAAGAAGACGCTCAAGAAGCTTACAACGAGATTTGCACAAATTCTTAGCTCGGGCGAGGAAGTCCCTGAGGTCGACCGTGAGCTTTTCGAATATTTCGCTACACATTACAAGAACAGCAACAAGGGTATTAAGGGGCGAGGCAAGGCTCGTACTGTAGCTGAACGCAAGGCCAAGGTCTCCCAATCCCCACGCTCCAACCCGTACTCGAACAGTCTTCAATACCCTCTTCCTCAAATCGCATCCGCCCAGCAGACACCGTCACCTATCATGCCCCATGGACTCCCTATATCGGGCAGCCTCGCGTCATACAGCGTGAGCCGTGGTCAACCCAACTCCATCAGTCACATGCCTCGCGAGTCTCACAATGGTGGCTACGAAGTATATGACATGCAAGGAGGTCACCATCATGTCCAAACACCCAACCACGGCTTGATGTATGAGAACAGCCATACGCGAGAAATGGGCTACAATGAACGCATGTACTGAAAAACGAAGCAAAAATGCTACAACTTTGATATGATTTGGATGCGTCACGCATTTGGCATTACGAAAATAACAACAGCACTACAAGGGAGGCAAAACAGCGATTTTATCATAAGAAAAAAAAATCTTTCAATCAGCGTGTCATTTAAGCGGAGTTGAAAGGAGATGGCCTCTTCCAGAGTCCATGACGAAAGGGTTGAATTTTTTGGGTGGTTGTCTAAACACATTGATGCAGGGGAATGGCCCTATGTGTCCAAACTTTCTGTTTCTGCTATTTGATACCAATCATTTTTAGCCTTGCGCGCGCACAAGTATCCCGTCTACCTTTCTTGAGGGGAGGGATCTGCTTGTTATTATATTAATCGGTGCATTTGCTAGACGATGCAAGGGAGCGAGTGACCTGGATTCTGGTTTTACGGAGCTATGGGAGGAGCGGTTTCACCCGCCTGCAAGGTTTTTTTTAATGTTCTATTCATGTCTACTACATATCTTGTCGTTGAAGCGGGTGTACAAAATTGCGTCTTTTTGGGTAAAACTCACCGGAGTGGAAGAGGTGCGTTGCATTAGGGTTATTAGACCTTGTTACGAACGAGCGTCAGAGCACTTGATTTGGAGTTTTAAGACTCAAACAATGGATGGGTAGCATTTTAGATTATCATAGAGGAACGGAAAAGGACGAAAGTAACCACAGGAGGGTGAAATCGAAATATGGAGTCAAGATAGTGTATATATTGATGTTTCAACAAACTCTGAAAAACGAAGATGACCTCAATTACCTACTCAGTGACTGCCATGTCCGAACTTCACCAACGTTTACGATGTGCTTTAGAAGACAACATGGAAATGCCGAGACATGGAAAGAATCTTGTAGCTCAGCAGACTCAGGTGACGATATCCACCCTACATCTTCAGGAACCGAAGAGAGCAACCGACTAGGACAACAAGGTGCTACACCTTAGACAGAGAAAACAGGGTGAGGCTGGTTGTTTCAGTGGGCTCGTCATCAGACTTGCAGTGTCACATGATGGACAATTTCTCATGGAACACTCTAATCTAAACCATTTGGTGTTGGTCGAGAGCACAATGGGAAAGCATCGCAATTCAAAGGCATGGTGATCCCAAGTTGGAAACAATGGGGGCCGTAGTGATGCCCAAAGCCATTAGCGAGGACATTACATGATACGGCTGAGCTGAACCAAGGCTGTAAGGCCTCGATGGAGGATGACGATCCTGGTACTGAGATCGGGGTCTCAGGGGCCTGGTTCAGTGGGAAATGACCAACGTGATGAGCAACCAGGTACAGATAGTGTCGTTGGCAACCGCAGTTCGCTTATTACGATTGAGTCGTTGTGGAATACAATACATGTCAATCAACGTTCCCAGTGAGGGATAGGCTGACGGTGCATACATACATCGGTGGTCAAGTGAGGTACCATGTGAGTATGCATGTTGGTGGAATGCGTGTGAATATGCTGTGATATGCTCCGTATGCATGCAAGTGACACCGTTAAAATACCGTTTTGTGTTGAAACGAGTTATCAATTAATTGGTTGGTTCCGAGCTTCTGATTTTTCTCCAGATTAACTGTCCACGCTCGACAATAAGTGGATTTGGTTGTGAGGCCGGTACCCGTATTCTTGTGTATTAAACCTGTATAGAGAAAACAACCTGCAGGCTCACGCAGATTAGGGCTGCATGCCTCTCGTTCTGGCTTGATCGACAACCCCAACCCTCCCCCAAAAAATTCACCGCCCTCTTCCCCTCTCCCACCTGGATTGGTGGACATGGAAAGCTGTTGAAGAGTGAATGCACATAAAACGAATGTGCTCTCATGCATACGCACATGGAGCCTCATTTCATATCTCTGCTTCAAAAGCCATGTGGGAGAACATGTTGGGTGGCATCCGCGCTTCACCGCCGTGAATAACGTTACAATGGAACGGCCCGTCATGTCATGCCCGCCCTTCTTCTCTCTTTTTTCCCCTCCGACGGTGTAAGAGAAATGAGGCTTTCCCGACCCGAAGGCTACAGATGCGAGGCATGCAAGCCTCAGTGGGGGGGTTTTCTCTGCATTTCTTTTCTTTTCTTTTCTTTTCTCCCCGTCCCCCTCCACAAAGCCGTTGGTGTTTGTGCACGGAATGCACGTTCCTGGTGTGCGCGCGGGCTATAGATGCAAGATGGGGTTTTGCTGGGAAAGTGATCGATGCGCCGAGACTAGATACCAGACACGTTGGTTTAGCACAGCGGTTGCAAGGCTGGCTGAGGTAGGGAAGCGAAGGCGTAAGCGCAGACGACTGTTTCATGAGTGGCAAGGCAGACCAGACGAGACGAGGCCAGAGATAGGAGGGGCACAGAGAATTCGGTAGAGAGAAAGTAATCAGCATCCGCGTAACAGATCCGTCTGTCAAAAAGTGAAATCAGTCCGAGACAATTTGCATGCACTCGATGTTCGTTCCCCATGCCCATAACCATAGCCATGTCCATGTCCATGTCTAGATCTCGACAACCTTGATGCAAGGGAGCTGTGTTGTCTGTCCACATACGTATGTGTACTGTATGTATGCGCCTGTATGTGTATGTATGTAGAAATTCTTCAATAAACGCAGAGCCGGCACTGCACTGGCTGGCCCGCGGCGGCGGTGTCTTGGAACCAAAAGGGGAGAAAGACAGAGAGTACAGTACAGTGGCCCACAGCAGTCTAACCTCCATGCAACGTTGAGACAAACAAGATGTTGTCACCGCTCTGAATCTCGTAGGCCTCCTCACCTTCGAGCTCCCAGTCGGCATCGTTTATGAGAACTAGGATTCCTGGTCGACTGTTTGCCACTCCTGTCAGCCACAAGCACGATCGAACTACCCGAGTAGGTGCGGTAGGGGATGGAGTAAGTGTTGTTTGAACCAACGTGGTCCAGGGGAGTGCGTATAGCGGACATTGGAGATATGGTGAAGTGAAGTGGCCAAGACATACAGATGGTTGTCCAGAACAAAGAGGTCTTTGCGAGAATCGTCCATGACGTTCTGGCAAAGGTGGTCTATCAGATAGGCAATGTTTGCGGGTTGCCCATCCTGGTCTGCCGCGGGAATCACAAGAGCATGCTGCCTCTTGTTGGAGAAGAGCATCTCGAGCCCGCCACTGGAGTTTGCCACAAGGTTAGTGCAGGAACTATACAGGAAGTAAAAAGCAACGAGGAGCCAACGGGATTACAGAGAAGGGGGTGAAGTCGTTGAAACGGGAAAATGTAGGCACAAGGCCCAAGCGACTCGAGAGAAAGAGAGATTCTGGTAGATTGGATATGGGCGCGAGTCTGAGTCGGACAGAAAAACCTCAGTCGAGACTCATGCGGGCCAAGCCAGAGCTGATAGATCATATAATCCACACAAGATAGGGATATTGGTGAAACGACTTACGAGAACTCGACATCGATGGAGAGCTCAGGGGATGATCCTTGTTCGGCCATTGCGAGAGGCGGAAGCAGAAGCAGAAGCAGAGATAGAAGGAAAAATAGAAGCGAAGTGACGATCTAGAGATGTGATTCTGATGCTGCTGCTTCCTTTTTGCCGCTGTCAACTGATGGTGGTGTCTTTCCAGTATTTGCTTTTGCTGCAGGTATCAACAAGATCCAGTGTAAGAGGCTAAGTATTTCCGCTGAGAAGCGCCGAGAAGAGTGCAGTCCTTCCAGAAGCAGCACAGTAGAGTAGTAGTAAGAGAATGGAGGCGTTGAATGAAACTTGGTGCACTTGAGAATCTATAGTAGAAAATAGCTGTGGCTATGATATTGGGTTACTTTTACTGGTGTGTGGTGTTTCGAAGCCACCCGCAAGCGTTAAGACGGATGACATAAGCACATCCCTCCAAGAAAATCTCAGCGAGACGTCTCTACAGCCAATCAGAATTCACGAAGCACACACTTTTCAGAGTCATCTCTATGACCCAAAAATAAACGACTCTGACTTGAGTGAGAAGACGACAAAGTCAAAACGAGCAACGGAAAAATGGGCTCAAGACCTGTCTCAGTCGAGTATCTCACTTCCGGGGCCAATCGGCAAACGGCGGTTGCCGATTGGAGTCGATGTGGTATTTTGGCCTTTGGAGCTGATATCAATGTTGCTTTATGGCGACCTTTGGTTAGTATCTGAGTCACCTTACTGCTTCAAAGTCAATAAACCCTGTTTCTATGACCACCTTCGGCGTTCACACGTAGAATTCATGCTGACATCTTCTGCTAAAGTTGGATCCGCCTAGAGGAGTTACCAAGTTACTCAGCGGACACAAGAATACTGTCAAAGCCTTGACCTTTCTTCCTGAAGCAGATCAGGATGAGAGCTCTTACCTCGTATCTGGATCAGACGATAAGACCTTGATTCTCTGGAAAGCCCCGCGGGACAGTGAAGATTTCAAGCCTATTTACACTTCAACTGAACACACTGCTGCTATCAACTGCATCACTGTCTTGAGGATCAAGGGGTCTCAGAGATGGATTATCGCAACTGGGGGTGCTGATGCTTCTATAAAAATCTGGAGTCTCGAGAATGATCAGCTATCGCTTCTGCAGAGTGTCAAGACGACCCCCAAATACTTCCCCATGTGTTTATCACTCAGTTATGCTGGCAACGAAGAGGACGTCTTGATGCTAGCATCTGCAGGCACGAAAGACATCATCCAAATTCACACAGCCGAGGCAAGACCCGACAAGATTCAATTTGACGTTCAAGCAACGTTGACGGGACATGAAGGCTGGATACGAAGCTTGAGCTTTGCCAAAGAAACCACCGCCCCGGACAGCGACTTGCTCCTCGCCTCAGCAAGTCAGGACAAGTACGTTCGTATCTGGAGGTTCCACCAGGGCAAAGAGTTGCCTGTGGCTGCAGCCAACGACTCAGACCCTTCAAGCGATGCTTATATACCTGGCAAATCTCCCTCTAACAAGGCCCACCGTCTGAACTCAGCTGGGAAGGACTTTTCCGTCACCTTTGAAGCTCTGCTTTTAGGCCACGAGGACTGGATTTACAGCGCACGCTGGAAAAGACAAGGCGATGGAAAGCTGCAGCTCCTGTCTACCTCAGCTGATAACTCCCTCGCCATCTGGGAAGCCGATCCAAGTTCTGGAATCTGGATTAGCATGGCAAGACTCGGCGAGATTAGCAGAGAAAAAGGTGCCACCACAGCTACAGGCAGCACAGGTGGTTTCTGGACAGGCTTGTGGTCGCATGATGGCAAGTCGGTGGCCTGTCTTGGACGTACAGGTAGTTGGAGACGATGGGAATACGTCGCTGCCGAGGACTTTTGGCGGCCATGCGTTGCCATATCAGGACATACCAGAGCTGTCACCGGCGTTACGTGGGCCAAGAACGGAGAGTACATCCTATCTACGAGCTCCGACCAAACGACACGACTGCACACGCGCTGGGACAGACCAGGAAACGAAACATGGCACGAAATGTCCCGGCCCCAGATCCACGGTTACGACCTCAACTGTATCGACTCGGTCGGAGCGTCTCAGTTTGTCTCAGGGGCTGACGAGAAGCTCATGCGAGTCTTCAGTGAGCCCAAGGCTGTTGCCTCGATGCTCAACCGTCTCGCAGGTATTGGAGGTGGTATGGATGTTCAGAACATGCCTGATGCTGCCAACATGCCTGTGCTAGGTCTGTCCAATAAGGCTATCGATACCGTGGAGGACGACCAAGAGATCCAGCCCATTGATGACCGAGATCGTGAAGCCATGGACCCAGCATCGATAGTCAAGAAGTCACACCTCGAGATTGACCACCCCCCTTTCGAAGAGACACTATCGCGACATACGCTGTGGCCCGAAACCGAGAAGCTCTACGGACACGGCTACGAGATTTCCTGTCTTGCTGCTAGCCACGACGGCACCCTCGTTGCCAGTGCATGCAAAGCCAGCTCGACCAACCACGCTGTCATCCGTCTCTTCGAAACAACGCGCTGGACTGAGCTCCGACCGCCCCTGACTGCGCACTCCCTGACCGCCACTCGTCTTCGGTTCTCCCATGACGACCAATTTCTTCTAAGTGTAGGCCGTGATCGCCAGTGGGCCGTCTTTGACCGTGCGCCCGAGGAAGAGGCTGCGTACAAGCTCCTCCAGATCAACCCCAAGGGCCACACGCGTATGGTTCTTGACGCAGCATGGGCACCAGCGCCATCTACAGCGCCTGTATTCGCTACGGCTGGTCGTGACAAGCAAGTTCGTATCTGGGCGGCCAAGCCCAATGAGGATGGGAAACTCCAGTTCTCTCAGACTGCTACAATCGCAACCGCGTCGCCCGTCACTTCTGTTGATTTTGTCCCCCAAGCCGTCGATGGACGGTTTGTGCTGGCTGTTGGTACAGAGCTTGGACGAATTAGTCTGTGCCTGATCAAGGAGGATGGAACTGATGTCGTTGAGAAACCAGCTTGCGAAGAGTAAGCAATTTCAAAGAACCTGATTTGGATGTGGCCCTTTTGCTAATTTGAACTCCAGTTACTGTTTGCCCAATGCTGTGCATCAGCTCGCCTGGCGTCCCGTGTTGAGGGAGGGCGCAGACAGACCATATGAGGTGGCCATTGCAGGAGAAGACAGTTCCCTAAGGGTGTATGCCTTTAGCCAGGCATACTTCCAAGTACCTGCAGACTCGCAGCAATAAAAGTTATGATTTGATGCCAACATGAGCATTCTTCACGCCCCTTCAAACCTGTAAATCCGCGCCTGCCTGCATTATCGTCGCAGTATAGGTAGTTTCAGCACTGGTGTAAACAAGTATAAGTATAAGTATATTATCATTACAGCCATTTATTGGCCGAAGTAGTCTAAATCCGTATCCATCATATCGTGACGCCAGACGAATATTGGAGCCGCATATTGCGGTTGTCTGGGTTGAAGGCTGAACTCCTCGACTCAGTCGAAAAGAGTCTCGTCGCTATAAATCCAATCGAGCATTACAGCCCATTTCTAATATACGTATGCCAAAAATTTCGGTAGGCAACTCCTATATGGAATTTATAGCTCCCTCACAACCGTCTCGACAGTCTCCTTCGTAACGTCCACCACGCTCGCTGTCGTTCCCGATAGTGCGCTCGCCGAGATATCCTTGACGGCCTCTTGCACTACCTCGGCGACGTCGATGTGCTCTCCGTTGATGTAGTACCATGCGCGGCCGACGAGGAAGGAGATGTGGTGCGGGAGGTAGAGACAGGCAGCGATGAAGGTGAGGCTGAAGAGAAGGAAGACAAGAGAGCCTACGGCGGTCAGTCAGTTCTCCAGGAGCGAGATATTCAGGGGAGATGGAGGAGAGAGCGACATACTGAAGAAGAACTTCTCCCAGGGTGTAAACATGTACACGCTGAAAGTGACCTCGAGTTGGTACTGCTTGAGGCTCAGCCACTTGCGGAATGATCCAAGAACAGCCATTGTTTCGAATCAAAAAGGTCTCTTCTAATTCCGTTGGACCGAAGTATCTGTATTTGTCGTCTAGAATGCTGCACGCGAGAATTGGTAGCTTGCGGATGATGGTTCCAGGAGAGAGGTTGCAATAATGGGGAATAAAGGATAAGGATAAGGATCAGTTAGGGATTCCCTCCTTTATCTGCTGGTACCTTAATCGTACCGGTACTCCCGAAAATTTCATGGTACGAAAGGCCCCGCGGGAACGTGCCAATGTTTCGAATGTATTGAAACCTTACAGGGGATTGGGGCCGCCCAATTTACTGGATGCTCGGCCAGCTGCTGGCACATGAGTGGCTCGTGGCTGCGGATGTGGCGTGCCCGCAGCCTCATGCTAAAGACTACGAATAACCATCCACTTACTCAATAACGGCTTCACCTTCACCTACGGAGTACTGGGCGGTCAGCTATCTTGCACACTGTCATTTGATATACGTCTTAATGGAACCGCAATGACACTACTGCGCTCCCTCCGAACTCTCCGCTTCGGCGCCCCAGTCTCAACCTCACCCGCAGCATTTCCAATAAGGATCTTTTCCACTACAACCTCATCTCTCGCAAAAGCTCTCCCTCCTCGGCCGAAACCTCCACCTGAATCCGAGATTGAAGAATCATATGTCAAAGGCAGTGGCCCTGGTGGTCAAAAGATTGTGCGTGCGCTCTTTCTCCGACATTATTACAGTCACTTTATACATCCATTGGTTATTCGACTAACACAACGCTTCATTCACTACAGAATAAAACAAACTCTGCTGTTCAACTCAAACATGTACCTACTGGGATTGTCGTCAAGTCGCAAGCGACCCGTTCTCGAGACCAGAACCGAAAACATGCACGTGAATTACTTGCCCAGCGTGTCGACGAGCTCCGCAACGGTGACCAAAGCCGGTCGGCCATTGTTGGTCAGGTAAAGCTCAAGAAGGCATCGAGTGCTTCCAAGAAGAGTCGTAGAAAATACAAGAAGCTTGGGGAGGAGAAGGCGGCTGCTGCTGCCGCTACCGAAGCGCAGTCAGAGATAACGTCTGAGGCTCCAGAAGGAGCGAGCGCACCAACAAATGGTGACGATAACGAACATGTTGACCAACCTAAAGATGCCACAAGTAATAAACCCACATAATCCATATCTAGATAAATCAATTCACACAATTTAATAACAGCTCATTGACATAGGATGTGGCATATACGTAACAAAAGACCAATATCATGTCATCACCTCGTTTCATTTCAACAGTTCTAAGCGGAAAGTAAAAAAGTATTTGTATGTCAACCTCGGCTTCTACCCCTAGGCACGCATTACACGCGCAACTACAACAAAGGGGCCATCACATCTCTTCTTAGCAAGCGCAGCGCCCGCCCCTTTGACCATGTCAAGAACTTTTCGTAAATATGAGATTCGACCTTGATGCTTGCCAACCACCCATGGCTTAGCGTCTGTCGCCACCTCCATGATCTTGTCGTCGTTGCGCGAGTGGGAGGATTTAGTTTGTCGGTCGGGTAGCTTCTAAAAGTCAGCGAACGTTCTCGAGTAGAGGTAACGATTCATACACACCTTAGAAGCACTTGCGGTGAACGATTGAGGGACCGCTCTCGTCGTACTCCTGCTTGGAGATCCACATTTGCTGGAAGGTGGACAGAGAAGCAAGAATGGAACCACCGATCCAGACGGAGTACTTTCGCTCGGGAGGAGCAATGATCTTGACCTTCATGGAAGAAGGAGCAAGAGCAGTGATCTCCTTCTGCATACGGTCGGAGAGACCGGGGTACATGGTGGTACCACCAGACTATGTGCATGTTAGAAATATTCGAATTGCACAGACTCGTGAAACTTACCATGACGATGTTTCCGTACAGATCCTTTCGGACATCGACATCACACTTCATGATGGAGTTGAAAGTGGTGACGTGGATACCACCGCTCTCAAGACCCAAGACTGAAGGCTGGAAGAGAGCCTCAGGAGCACGGAATCGCTCGTTGCCAATGGTGATGACCTGACCATCGGGAAGCTCGTAGGACTGCTCCAAGCTGGAGCTCTGGGCAGCAGTCTGAATCTCCTGCTCGAAGTCGAGGGCGACGTAGCAAAGCTTCTCCTTGATGTCACGGACGATTTCTCGCTCGGCGGTGGTGGAGAAAGTGTAACCACGCTCAGCAAGGATCTTCATGAGGTAGTCGGTAAGATCACGACCAGCCATGTCGACACGGGCAATGGCGTGGGGAAGGGCGAAACCCTCGTAAATGGGGACAACGTGAGTGACACCATCACCAGAGTCCAGAACGATACCAGTGGTACGACCGGAGGCGTACAGGGACAGAACGGCCTGGATAGAGACGTAGAAAGCGGGGGCGTTGAAGGTCTCGAAGACAATCTGGGTCATCTTCTCACGGTTGGACTTGGGGTTGATGGGAGCCTCGGTGAGCAGGACGGGGTGCTCCTCGGGGGCGACACGCAGCTCGTTGTAGAAGGTGTGGTGCCAAATCTTCTCCATGTCGTCCCAGTTGGTGACAACACCGTGCTCAATGGGGTATCGCAGAGTGAGGATACCACGCTTGGACTGAGCCTCATCACCAACGTACGAGTCCTTCTGACCCATACCAATCATGATACTGGAACTTCGTCAGTGGCCAGCCAGCGAAAGGGGCGGCAAAAACCGCCGCAATAACTACAACTTACCCATGATGACGGGGGCGACCGACAATCGAAGCTATTTACGATATTAGTATTGAGCTTGTGATTATGCTTGCGCGCAGGAGATGCGATATCGAGCATCTCGGCGCAGGGGCTAGAAAGTGGGGTACTCACGGAAAACAGCTCGGGGAGCATCATCACCGGCGAAACCGGCTTTGCACATACCCGAACTGGGATTGAGTTAGCTATCATGTACATATTGAAGGTGTCTTGCGCCTTCAAGGACCAAATGCATCCAAACATCCACGTCGAGGCCGGTGTCGGGCATTGGACGATGCGGTGGCAGATGCGGCCAGGGGGCAGAGGCGGGGAGGTGGTCCAGAGGTCGGTGAGACAGGCGGGACGCGGGGGAGCTTACCCATTGTCGATGACGAGAGCAGCAACTTCTTCTGTAAAGCAAAAAGAGAGTCAGCGTGAATCCAAAGATGATATTCGCAATGCTCGACACGGATTGTTTAGACCCGACGATGCAGCGACGCGGTATGAGGGTGATGCGACGTACCCTCCATGGCTGTGGATTACGGTGTGTGTATGGGAAAGCTGTCCAGAAACGGGATTAGCGGCCAAGATTCAAAGGCGAGAATGAAAAACAAAGATTATAGAGAAGAGAGATGGGTATGAGGAATTAGTGAAGAGCAAGCTTACGGGAAAAGAAGAAACGTTGATGGAGAAGGAGACGGAGGTCGGAGAGTTGAAGAGAAGTAGTTTGGAATGGGAGAGGGAAAGAGACGGAGACGGGAGAATGGGGGAGGGGGGAAAGGAGACAAGTATCGCCGGGCGACGCTGTCACAAGAAAGTTGTGGGCGGGCCCCGAATTGCTGAGGTGGACACTTTGGGGACAAGGGGGGGCAGAGACCGCCTGCCAGAATTGGGTAGGGAAACTGAGCAGACGACGGGAGGCACAGGTCTAGAGCAGGAGCTGTCTTCTGGGCTTTTGGCCACTACGCTGAGGTGGCCACTGGCTTACAGTGAGGTGAGGTACCTGGGATTGAGGTGTGAAAAAGAGGCGGGTCTATCCAAGAAATCAGGTCTTTCCAAACAGCTTGTCGCTTTACTGATTGGTTCGTGATGGTCGTAGTGCAGAGTAGGCTGCCCTGAGAGGAACTTGTCCCAGTGGTCACAGTACTGGAGCGGTTGCAGTGGAATGGGGATGGATGTAGCCGTAGCCGTAGCGCAGCGGTGGCTGAGGTGGGGGAGCTTAGCTACAACAGTAGAGAGATGTTCGCGATCGTCGAGATCCAAGGAATTGATGGTCTTGTAATGGTGTTTGCAATGAACCTATTATCTGTGGGATATTCAACGATGGATTTTCTGATCAAGTATGGGATTGATCCTTTGCTAAAGCAGGTAGAGCATTTATCTCCCAACAGAGTATAACGGGCCGCCTCACCGTCTCTGGCTGTACTTTATCCTTCCTGCACGAGGTGACGTCGTAAGCAGAACCTCACGTCCACCGCCACGCGACCCGACGACGACGACGTCAGCCAGGGAACTTTATAATGCTGTAGCCTTTGAGGCTTCCTTTGCTCTTTCTTGGCGGAGCGTTTCAGCTGTTGAGCTATTCGTTATAGAGCAGCATCCCGTCTAGAGCATCTACTAAGCTTGTCGATATGGGTGGAACCTTTTCTCAACAACATGCATGCCGGTCAGGCACCTGTACCAGCAATAGACTCCCATCTCAGGACAAAGACGACGCTTCAGGTCGGCCCCAGCCACGAGATTCCCGTCTCACTTTCAAATTCCTGTGCGAGCACCGGGCATGGGTGGAAAGTACTGACAGCTTTCCAACGCCTCTCAGATACTCCATACCTACCCAGGTAGCCAGGTAAACATCACCTCACCGTTCAAACCCTTGAACAAGTCGATTGAAAAGGGGGCTGGTGTCTCCAGACCAAATCTCCAGATGCTCCGCAGATTGGAACCGGTTCCCAGCTTACAGTTTCCGAGTTCCACCCCATAATTAGCACCAGCGGCTAATCAACAGTTTACCAAGCGCTCGTTCAGGGCAGATTTACGCGGAGGCAACTGTCTGTCTTCTCACTTTGCTGACGAACCATGCCAAATACGCGTGAATCTCAGTCGTCTGAGCTATACTCATCCATCCCTTCCGACTGGCCGAACCAACAGCCTGGTCAGATAGTTGTTGATGGTAACAGGAACAGCCTCAAGATTGCGCATCTGTATCGCCTTCATCGCTGTGCAGCAGGGGCAGAATCACTTTCGATTGATCAATGTGGCGGAATCGAGCAGCCGGGTTTTCTTGCATAGTCTACTGTGTTTTTTGTTGCTCAGGTATTCATGTTTCGTTAACTATCCCGAACATTTGGACGTTCTTGGCCGTCAACATCTTCAACACCGCCAAATGATCGCCCCCTGAACCACGAGGCTATCAATTGTCAACAGATCTCCTAACTCTTAATTAGACCCCTGTATCTAGCCCCTGCTCAGCCCCGGGGAATCCCACCGGCGGGAACTGTTGACTAGTAATCCAGGCTGCGAGATTGAATACCTTCGCTTACTTGCCTGCGAGCAGCGGGATCTCCGGCGCCTCTCAAAAAGATGCGAAATAATGCCCAGTGGCTAGGCTGCATTCGTCTTGAACATTGGACTTTTTGCAAATATTGTGGTAGCCTTGCGGCCAGGCTTCTATAGTAGTGACATACAACGCAATACACGCGCGTCACCACAACCAGCCACAATCCTTCAAGGCACTGATTTGGTGTATGCATGTATTTTTATTTTTATTTTTATACTGCCATCAATGTTGTTGCTCTTTCTTTTTTCGCTCCCTCTTGGCCGCAAAAGCAGCGAGAGGGGCATCCTTGCAAGGTGGGGCAATTTTGCTGAGTTGGAGGGGTGCTGTGATGAAGTATTTCTCTGCCACGTCGAACTATCATCGCCCAAAATGAGTTGCGGTGTCTATCCAAGGTAGAAGTTTAATGCAACTCTGCTGCTTGACTCAGAAGCACATACAAGTCATCATAAGGCATCATTGGGCTGCAATGGATTGATATCGAGCTGTGATTGAGCAGATACATCGGCGGACGGAGGAACGATAATTCATAGGTGTACTCGCCCAGGGCTAGACTGCTTATGGCTTAGTCAAGATTCTTCATGAAGATTCCAGAACAGGCAAATTCTCATCGATATGGTTGGTAAAGTTGAAAATCGTAGTGCAAATGTCAAGGATCAAGACTTGTCTTTATTCACCAACATATTCAATACCGTATCGACAAATCAGCCTTTAAATTACTATCGTCATGGATGACAAGAGACTTAATGAGCTCCTTAAATGGAGTATTGAGCAGTCAGATGTCACCAAAAACGACCCCAATGCCCCAGCGCCCACCACACAACTCACCCCAGAGCTCATGGCTTCGCTCATGGGCGGCCCTTCTGACGCCGACCTTATGAAGGCTTCTATGGAGATTATTACTTCGGACGACGCCGAGGAGGTCTCCCTGGATGACAAGCTTATCGCTTTTGACAACTTCGAGCAGCTTATTGAGGGCCTCGACAACGCCAACAATATCGCAAACCTCAGCCTCTGGACCCCGCTGCTCGAGCAACTCAAGCACAATGAGCGTGAGATACGCAAGATGGCCGCATGGTGCGTCGGAACAGCCGTCCAGAACAATGAGCGCACCCAGGAGCGTCTGCTTGCCATGGGAGGAGTGCCAATGTTGGTGAGCCTGGCTACCCAGGAGGACGAGCCTACCGATGTGCGTCGCAAGGCTGTGTATGCTTTGAGCTCAGCGGTCCGCAACTACCAGCCTGCCATGGATGTCTTTGCCGATGAATTGACCAAGAATGGTCATAAGACTGAAAAGGTCGATGCTGCGAACATGGAGGCTGTTGATGAGATCGTCAATGGGCTCCGGGAGAAGATCGGCAAAGCTTGAGGAATGTTCAGAGGGTGAAACACCAACGCATAATGAATGCACGCATTGGGTCGGAGTTGGGCGTTGGGTTGAAGCACATATTGTGCCGACAAAAATGGATAGACGAAAGGAAAGGAAAGGAAAGGAAAGACAGTTTAAAAAAAAAATTGAATGAAACGGGCAATTAGCCCTGAGCTTTTGGGTGTTCATTTATGATACATATGTCTTGGTACATAATCTATACTACATATCAACCACGTAAAGTTGATATTTGTTTCCAACACCTTACAGTGGCCTTTTTAATCGTGATTTAGTGTCTAGCCTTGCCGAAGAAAGGGAGACCTAGTGCCTCGAGAAGAAGACGAGCTTGCCTGTCCGAAGTGCCGGTTGTCTTAATGAAGATATCGCAACCAGGCATCAGTCGTGAAGGGTACATCTAATCAAGGTTAGCTCGCAATTTCTAGATCATATCGTATTTGGACTTACGTCGTAGTTAAACTCGATCTCGGGGAAGAATGCCATCCAGTCAGGCTTGAGACCAAAAGCCAGGTTACCTGCGCTATCGCCGGTGCTGACGTCAATACCGGGCCAGTCCTTGATCTTGGGCAGGACCAGAGTAATGAGTTTGTCGAGAAACTCGTAGGCTTGAGCACCCTTTATTGTCACCTTGCAACCGGTCTTATCACCCTTCCTAACACCCCACTGAATAACACCGTTCTTGACCTTTGTCACTTCGGGGAATGAACCAGAGATAGCCTGGATAACAGCACGACACACGTGCAAGTATTCCTTATTTTGGGCACCTAGAGGGGCGAACGAGTTGATGGTAATAGCCTCGATCTCGGGAATGTTGTGCCATTCAATGGGTCGCTCGACCAAGCCAAGTCTTGAGGAGCCACCACCGCGGGGTCCTCGGCGAGGTCGGTTCTTGTGGTAAGGCGAAGATCCATCCCATTCTCTCAAGTTACCCTTGTTGGAAACAGGAGGTTCAACGCCCGGGGGCATGTGTTGATAAGTCATAGCAATCAGATCTGGGGCAATCGTAGTTTCGTAGGTGTGTTTTAGTCGAGGGAAGTTAAAGGGACCAGGGACGAAATCTCGAGCAGTCGGGTCGGAAGACTTGGGAACTTGAACGGGATGGAGGGGTCCACGGTAGTACTTGGGAGGATGGTACTGGTATCTACGAAAAGGCATTTAGCACATGTTCAGTTAATCGGAGCCATTGAGCCACAAACCTGTTACCAGGAAGCTTGTTGCCTGCTCCCGAAGTCTTCTCCCGGGAGTTGAATGCCTTGATAGCTGCCTCATCAGGTGCACCTGTCGCAAAGGATGAAGCATTGTCCAGATCTGCTAAAGCGGAAGACTTCTCAGCCTCTGTTGAGGCAAATCGTCGGGCACAAAGGGGACCAGTCCGTAGATGGAACTGCCTTCTCCCCATTGAGCTCGCCATGCGAGCTCCTTCTCGTACGGTGGCCATTTTCGGATTCGTGAGGGCTGAAAATCGGTCGTCGACAAAAAGATGTGAGGTTGTCGCGGAGTTGAGAATTTCCATCTAAGCGGCTAGCGCATTGCGCCATATGTGGCTCCATCTGTTCATGGAGATGTGGCTGTGTTCAACCCGTCCGCAGCATTATAAAGACTCAAATACTCCTCATGTGTTGAATTACGTACAACAAATGATATCCTTATGCTTTAATCTCATACTGACCGATTAATGTTTTTCTTCTTGTTAGTGGAAATATCCTTACCATGTTTCCCGGAGGCTGTTAGATGGTTTGCTTTAAGTGAGGCACAAACTCGCACAAAAGCTGTCTAACGAACAAAGTTATATAAGTAGTTACAGATAGATTATCTCCAAAAGTACTTAAGAACATTCACCCAAGTTGACACGAGCATGAGGAATCATGTAGGAGACTCTCGGAATTCATTCCATATCCTAGGATTTCCGATAGAGTAAGGGTTGATAATCGTAGGTTGTCAGTCGCACAACCACTTTACGAGTCATCAACATCCTTGGAGGCAATTTTCACAATGCTGTTGTAACCTGATGGTCATGGATGTTTCCAAAAAGGCGTTGGAAATGGTCCCACGTAAAATTTCTTATCTTTGAAGGGTGTGAATTTTTGTGTAGAAACTGCGGTCTGGGCCGTTCCTTTTCATATTGACATCGCACACCATGTGCATAGGGTGATTACAGTCTTGATCACCTCACCACTTGTAAAGCAGCCCGATCGCCCCTCACTTGCTCAGATCTAGAGGATAACTCAATTTAGGCATTGAATAAGGTAGTTACGAAAAAAATGATATCACGCGGTAGACTCGAATTCCTCGTGCCCCTGGTCTCGATCAGGAACTGCTTTGATCTCAGATCTCAGATCTCAATCGGCATCGGGCTTTGGATGCTGTCCGACATTGTTCAGTTGATCATGTATGAGATTCATGGAGACCGAAATACGGATACGCTATGTCGAATTGAAAAGCAAAAATATTATGGAGCAGACCCAGACGGCTGGGCGCGGGATGTCTGTGGGCCCGATGGCCCGGTTTATCTCCATCTTTCAAGAGCAAGGACCGGCTGAGTGTCCGAGTTGAGAGTCAGTAGACATATTCCCCGTTCCCAACACGCCCGCAGATGTGAACAACCATACGTTATGGGATAGGTAGGTCGTCATCTGACAAAGGAACAGATGGACAACCAGGCCGCTGGCTTTACGATATACGTCACAGTCAGAGGTTTGCAAACAATAGTTAGACCTAACTGATTCTGGATAAATGCGCCAAGCATGCACGCATCCCGCCTAGACAGGAACCTGATGGTGTGGCTGGTGAAGGTGCAACACCAATCTGCCTGGACAGGCTTCAGTATTTTCTGGGGAACTTTCGTCCTCTTTGGCACCAGACTGGCTTGCATACGTGTTCGAGTACGAATTAAAGATCCATTCTTGATCCATCTAATGCTTCAGCCTGACTATTTTGCTGTGCAAGACCTGACCACCTCACACGCGTAGTCCGCTTTTTACTCAGGTCACGAGGTTCTGTTGTTCCAAGGCATTGATATTCATGGATTTGACGGTGAGTATCTCAGCCTAAAAGGTTACATACCCAGGCGGCTATAATAATGCAATTGACACAGGTGACATGAACAAGGGCAGTCATGAGTACTGCAAGATGATGATGATGACGGTATAGGACAAAGTGAAGCCACCAAATAGGGTAGAATACTACTCTTTTGGGATATTACGAGGTCTCCGTTAGCGTAAATGTTTGTGCTAACGATAGCAGAGTTTTGACCGATTTTAGCTGAAGCAGAATCGAGTGGGTTAGGTTATTTAAAAGTCATATCACAAAACCTACTACTCATGTACAATGATGCTGTAACAGATAGGATAGGGTCCGATATGTGGACATGAGTATCCCTTCGCACACGATAACACGTATGCAAACATCCTTGATGTGTTATGAGAGATGAAGCAATTGTAAATCAGTTAACCTTTTGGTGATAACTATCTCCTATCAGCTTCCACGTTGGCTTAGCTCGCTCTGCAAGGCAGTCGTTTTGTTGAATTCGCGCGAAACCTGGTTTGGATCAGCCCCGTGGAAATATTCGCCGCTCCATGGATGGAATGGATGTAATAAAATACAAAAAAAGAGGTTCCAATTCAGCGCCGTTACACTAGTCACTGCCTACACTACACTAACTGGACGACATAAGGTTGATTGACAGCCAAGGTTCCTGAAGCAATGCAATGAATGACAATGGAATAAACAGCTGCGAACTACTCCGTACGCCCCTCGATGTCATGGACAGGGTCTTGAAAAAAACCACAAGAAAAATAGTGACAGGCCGGGATAGAGAGCCCGGGCACAGGGATCCTGCAACTCTTGTTTTGCTACTTTTTAACCTTACTGTAGGGGTCCGTTGTCCCACCCCCACCACTCACTGCCACTGTCTATCCTTCTATTCTAGTCCACTAACAAACACTCAGGTCACTCCCGCCCTCAACAAGCGCTCCCGTGGGCTGTTTAGCCACTGAGACCCAACCTGACTTTATTTGCTGATCTCTTAGTCTCGGCCTTTTTTTTTCTCAAGTACAGCTTCCCCTCCAACTATGTCTTCCAGCTTCTACTCTTCTACTCTTTTTTTCACTTTCTGTCCCCGAGATTTCGAAACTACTTACCTTCGTTCTTCACTTCTATCAGATCCCCTCGTCGTCTAAAACGAATCCTGCATCATATCAACTAGCCTAAACCAAGCAATCCTTCTCATCTCACCCCTCCCGCGCGCGTCGCACTCGAGCCACTTCCCGACCCGTCTCAAATAACGGATGCGCCCCCGATAATGAAGGCCTGTGGCTTGCTGCTACCTCGTTGAACCTGGCGAGTCCCTCTTCCTGCATCCGATCAATACCTTTTCTTCCCTATCCGACATTCGATCATCATGAAGGAGTTTCCCAGAAAGTTCCTCAGCTTACGCGACAAGAATGGGCCCAAGCGACGATCTAAGTCGGCTACACCAGCACCGCCCATACCAACGTTCCCCGACAACACCACGAGCAAAAATAAGGTATGTCTTTGGCTGAACTGGATCTGCTGCTCCGAGGGTTAGCTATGGGTTTCTCAAAAGTTCACGGCTTTTCCCCTGGTCAAGGATTGGTCGTTCTGACAAGTAGCTATGTAGCCTCGCCCACTTTCTGCTGGAGTTTTCATGGCCATGTTCAAGAAGGATAACGCAAAACAAGGGGCAAAAGCAGACGCGGACAAAGAGAAGGACTATGCACGAGTACGAGTCGAGCCATGGATTGAGGAATCGAAACGTTAACCTTTACTCCCATTAGGTCGAGGAGATTATACGACGATTAGACGAACTCAACATAACAAACGTTACTGCCGACCATGTTGTCGACATCATGGCAACCAAATTTGCAGACCACGACCCCGACAGGACAGTCGAGTTCATCGACATGGAACAAAAGGCCGCAGCCGGCATCATTACCCCATATGATCCCAACGTGGATATGGTGGGAGCCGAAAACCGTGGCAATGTTACGTGTTATCTGGATGCGCTTCTGTTCTCGATGTTCGCCAAGATCGATGCCTTCGAGTGTATGCTCAAGAACGAATTCCCGGAAGAGGACAACCGCAACACCCTCGTCAATTTATTGCGAATGTGGGTGAATATGCTACGGACAGGGAAACTTATACATACGGACATGGTAGGTGGTATAAGCGGGGTCTCGTTGTAATCAAACTAACAAACAGGACAGACAAAGTTGATACAAGACGCACTGGCCGACTGCGGATGGTCAGACGCACGGATGCTTGAGCAACAAGACACCTCAGAGGCTTTTGCTTTCATAACTGAAACATTACAGCTACCATTGTTGTCTCTACAAGTCGATCTCTTCCATCAAGGCAAAAAGGATAAAGACGACCATAAAGTTGTCTATGAGCGCCTCCTAAATCTGGCTATACCCCCAGACCCTGAAGATAGGGGACTCAAACTGGAAGACTGTCTCGAGGAATATTTCAATGCTCAGGTCGATGTGAAACGAGACAGCGAGGATGGAAAGAAGCTCGGAATTGATGAAAAGAGTCAAAGTGGGACACCGACGCTTAAGCATAGGGATACAATCCGAATCATTACTGAAGAACGAGGAGAGGCATCGACGCCAACCTCTCCACTAGCATTTACTCCGCTAGACACAACACCGACCCATGAAAAGGGGCCCCTTCTTTTGCCAACGGACCCCAGCCTCAAGGATGGCAACGTGCCTGACGACGAAGCGGAAGGCGAGGTCACCACTGTTGAGATAGTGCCGGCTAAACCAACCTTGCGAGGGAGGTCAACAAGTGTCATCCAGCGCGTGGTATTGGACGAGGAGGGTCGTCCCGCCGATAACCCTACGATGCTCCAGAAGGCTATGCGGAAAGGTTCGACAGTTGTCAAGGCAGTTACCATTCCCGCATGGCAGTTCTTTAGGCTTATCCGTAAGTTGAGGCAGGATATATCAAAGCTCATGTATATGCTAACAATAATTTAGCCTGGCATGCGCTTTCGAGTACTGAGCCCAAAAATAATACAGAGGTTGCCCTGAACTTTGAGCAAAGACCGGTTGTGGGCATATGCCTTAAACGCTATGCTATGACCGAGTCCGGTCAGCCGAAGCGTCACAATACTTTCATCGATATCCCTGATAGTCTGAGACTCCCGCATTTTATGCTTGCCGACGAGCCCAAGACCGAGGAAGATATGAACGTTCTCAATACGGACTATAAGCTCGTCCTCCAGTCCGTTATCTGCCATCGAGGAGACTCACTCCAAAGTGGCCACTATGTGTCGTTCGCCCGAGTGGCTCCTAAACTATTGAAAGACAATCGACGACATAATTTTGACCCCCCGCCGGACTACGAAGAAGCACAGTGGGTCAAGTTCGACGACCTTCAGGTCGAGAACCGAGTTAGTTATGTGGATAACATTAGATCGGCCCTGAAGGAGGAGATGCCTTATCTCCTCTTCTATCAGGTCATGCCAATGGTGGAGGTCGCTCCCCCATCTGTTGACGAAACAGAAACGGAGCCACCATCCTATAACGATTCGAAAGTCAGCATTGAGTTGCCTCCTACCCCCTCGCAGAGCCAGCGGCTCGGTAGTCTGGAGGGCTATTTCGACAATTCGCCAATTTTCACAAACCCTCAGTATCTATCTAGCAAACCGCCCAGTATTCGACTCTCAATGGATAGCGAGAGACCTCGGAGGAGCGAAGATGCTCCAGATCGACCAGCCCGTTCTCTCGTTGGGGGCTCACGACGTCCCAGTGCCATTTGGACTGAATCAGCGCCTCACTCCCCCATCTCCCACTCTCCAGCTGTCACGCCCGCTATCACCCCGAACGAGGAATCAACAGCATCTCGATTGTCGCGTGCGGCATCTCGATTTACATTGGTCAACAGGAGTCGTCCAAGCAGCCAGAGTGGGGAGAATCGCTCGAGCTTCTCAATGAGCAGATTAGGAGGACTTATGCGGCCAAGCAAAGAACCTTTAGCAGAGCCCAAGGACGAGCCTAATGGCATCGGCATGTCTTCAGCAAATTCCACAGGTGTTTTGACTGCAGAAACATCCAAAGAGTCAGGGGAGTCGAAGGATGGTATGGACGGAAGTGAACAGCCAACCGAAACAGAGCCAGAACATCACCATCATCGTCATCATGGCCACAGACATGGCCATAAGAGGGTCAAATCTAAGGACAAGACCAAGACGAAGAACAGTGACCAACCCGAGCGAGAATGCTTGGTGATGTAACAGCCCTACTATCACATATTACGGCGTCACCAGCTGATCAAACACAACTTGATCATGCTACACGTAAGACCCCCACCGTTTGATTTTGGACATGCATAGGCACAGGAGTTTTCGCTTCCAGGTCGAAATTGAGCGAACCTGAATATATGGATAGTGATCGAGGCAGCAGTCCTTGTTGGTCGCTCTAATGATTTTGGAAAGCAGCCACTATAGGAAACAACGTGGCGGTGGCGGCATGTAAACGGCCACACTATATATTTGTTTCATTTTTTCCCCGAGTTCCAGAAGAAGAAAAACAGCAGAAGTTTTGTAATTAGCAAGGCGTTTTGGGTGGGTGTGGCAACACACAGCAGTTGTTATACGGCTACCTCACACAAAGAGTTTTCTTTAAGCATGATACACGCAGCAATGAGATACAAGAGAAGCGGCAGATGAAATGACATGCTTGAAGCAAAACAATGATATCAAGCTCTAATAAATATTGCTCAAGTGCTTGCAATGTGATACAAGGGGTCAATACTCACT
Source organism: Fusarium graminum (assembly GCA_013266165.1). Lineage (NCBI taxonomy): Eukaryota > Fungi > Ascomycota > Sordariomycetes > Hypocreales > Nectriaceae > Fusarium > Fusarium graminum. Next base: position 23,962 of record JAAGWP010000221.1, read on the forward strand.
AGCGACAAGAAACACAAAGTACAGTGGGTGTATAGATGAACCGATAATCTGATGAGTCCTATAACTAACTTTGTCTAGATTCTAAAACAAGCAACTTACTTCAAAATTCTTCAATAAGTACATGCTACAAAAAGGACGATCATGAATATAGGTTGCGCATTTATTGCGAATGCAGCGACTCTAGATGCTTTGGTCTGCCTCATGGTCGCAGCTCTTGAATGAGACTGTACGTATATGTTGCAAAGCCCGTCATGAATGAACCTAGATCTCGTAGACAACTCATCATTAATGGGATGTTGGAATAGCTTTAGGTTTGTCTATTTCCTTATACATAGTTACATGAACAGGGGAGGCCATCTCTTCGTAGCTTACCCTATGATACCTATCCCATCCCATCAACAGGTTGAACTCAAAACCACCACCAGATTGAGCGCCAAGAGGGGGAGTTTGTTCAAAAATAACGTTTTTAAAGGCAAGAACAGTGAGATGACTGGCTTTTTTCCCTTCGCCCCTCATTGCGTGCGTTACAGAAAATTCATACACGTGACCAGGACAACAACATAAGTCCACAACAATAATATACACAGATGCCTGCCTAGGTCCCAAACATATAGGGGTTGAACCAGGAACCATAATCGACCGGGATATACATGCGTTAGGTCTCCCCTAGAGATAGAAACCGTGGCATCATCGGAGGCGGAAAGGACGACTAATAAGACATCAAAAATGGCGAAAAGGGGGGTTGGTAGAGAGGTCAAGGCTCCGTCCTAGCCTGATCAACGGCGGGTGATCATTAAGATAATCCGTCCGAGTGGGAACGAGATTTCAAGTCATCCCAGGTGTTGTAGGGAAATTTCTAAGCCCATAGCTTAGAAGGGGATGTTAGGAGGAGGCTGAGCGCCGAGGGTCTCCTGTTGCTCTTGGAGCTCCTCAGGGGCGGCCTCGATCGAGACACCCAGACCGATCTTAGCTTGGTGCTGTTGTAAATGTTAGTATTCGCCTTAAAAAGTTGAATCATGGTCACATACAGTGAAGTGGTCAATATCAGCAGCGAAGGTCATCATAACGGGAGGAGCAACACGCTTCTCAAGAACGCAGCTAAGTTTGCCCTTAGAGTCGACCTGAGCTCGGAAAGTTGACATGCGGAAATCGTACTTGGCACCAATCGTGGTGACGCCCTCCTTCTGGAGACCGCCACCCATGAGACCACCTGGAGAGGGAACAAGACCAAGGCTCAGATCCACGCCAGCCTGGACCTTGTCTGAGAGTCGTCGCCAGTAAGAGGTGTTAAGAGTACCCATAGCAGCCTGGAGCTGGGCGGTAGCGATCCAGTCGGCGGACTTGTAGCGGGCGGCGTATGAAACGGCGCACTCGGGGCCTTGGGTGAGAGCAGGTCGCTGCCAGAGGGTCTCGAGACCAAGGGCGAGCTTGGGAGTAACGGATTGGAGATAGCTTCCGATGAAGATACCAGTGACACCACCCTCGAGGTATGAAGGGTTGAGCATCTTGAGAGATGCGCTAAAATCGTTGCCGGTGTACTCGTGCTCGAACTGCGCCATATCCTGGCCTCCAGGGGAGATGGAAAGCTGGGACTTTGAGACAAGCTTGTCGGACCATCGCCAGTTGAATCGTCCTGAAAGAGAGCCCTCGTTATCGAGGTTACCTTGACAGAAAACCTAACAGAAAATTAGCGACCTGCAATATGCAAGTATAGTAGTTTGGTAATAATTACCTTGCCTGTTCCGTACATCGCAGCGAAGGTGTAGGGGTTGATGCGCTCGCCCATAGCAAACTGGTGAGAGACCTGGAACAGAGGTGCCATACTAAAGATCTTGGTGAGATCGGCACGAATTCCGGTAAACATGTAGTTGTTGAGGAAGACATCGCGCTGAACCTCCTTCGCAAGACTCTCAATGGTTCCAGGGTTGGAGAGGCCTAGCTTAGCCCTCCGCTCGTTAAACGAGCTGAGGACATCCCCCAGAGCACCGGCTAGGGGGTTTCCCAAAAGAGCCGTCTTGACGGGTTCCAATGCGGCGGCTGAGGCCATTGTGATTGAGGAGCGCCGAGGCGAGGATGTAGATGGATTCGGAAGAGGAGCGAGCGGAGAAATAACCGACGACAGCGTAGACGATCAGGCAGTCGCGGCCAAAACAGCAAGGATATAATTAGTAAAACAAACAAGTAGAAGTTATTGAAATAACCTCAAATGCGATTAAAATTCCGAGGCCTCTAAACGCCAGGAACGTGATGACGAGGGTAGTTGGATGGAGATGGAGAATAATTTTCATCTGGCCTGGACAGCTCTCTAGTGGAGAGCAAAAGCCACACCAATGATGATGCTGAGTCGGCTGTGGCGTCGGTTTGGATGTGACGAAAGTGTGGCTGCAGGATCAACACCCGAAGATTACCCTATAGCTGGAGTGGAAGGAAACAGCTCTGTACTGTAGTAGGTGGCTCCCGCTGAGCTTTGGTAGTGCAAAGTACTCTATACTTTAGTCTAGCGTCCTCTATCGGGGCGCTGAGGCTCGCTTGCACTATTTTACACCGCACGTTGGGGCATGACGTCCAATTGCTGGGTAGAGATACTCTAGAAAGTACCTGCACCTGATCTCTCAATCCCCTCCACTCGCATCCCACCCCATCCTGTCTTGTCTTTTATAATTCGGCTTCTCGTCCTCGTTTGGCTGATTGACTCCTTTCTACATCAAACACTGAAATCATTGCTCGACCAAAGTAAACAATCTATTATAGTCAAGCCAAACGCCCGAGTTCTCCGCCTTTCAAGTTTGGCCCCGCCGGCAATAACCGGCTTCTTTCTCGTACCTTTTCCTGAGGCTCACCTCACCCTTGTAAGGCTTTACTACAGTCCCGGTCTGGACTATAAAGGGCTTCATTTACCCCAAGACACGAAGGTCTACGCATTCTCGGTACTTGAAAGCTACCGTACAACCTTGTTGAAGTGCTTGGGAGTTTGAGACATCGAAAGCCACCAACAGTTCTTATCAGATCTTGGTCTATCACACTATCTCCGCTCTCTCGAACACGATCTTGTCACTTTGATACAACTATACTTGAAGTCACCGTACGAAACCGGGCACGATGGATACCCTTCTGTATGTAATTTACTCTCTATGTCACTTGTGATCAGCCTCAGCTTTGATAAGCACATCGAACCGTACCCATCACAGTTTCAGAACTTATGGGTTTGACTGAGAATGTACTGGTTCAACATTGATATCCAAGCAGAAATGTCTTTCGTTCTTGGCCGTGATGGAACTGACTGCGATAGAACCGCCGAGATCGCGGCCAACGCTCCTCGTTACCGCCGTAAGAGTTCAACTTTTATCGACGCTATTCACGATATTCCTCATGGTCAAGACTTAGCCCCGGCTCAGCTCTATAGCACCATGTCGGGCCGTCTATTTCACTCTGGTCGCATTGCCATTGTCATGGTCGGACCACCTGCGCGTGGGAAAACGTACGTTCTTTTGATCTGGTACTGGTCTAAGCTAACCGGCCTCTAGACATATTTGTGTCTCTATGGCTCGATACCTTGGGTGGCTTGGTGTCAAGTCTCGTATTTTTCACCTTGGTGACTATCGTCGAGCAACTGTCGGCCCTGATGGATCTATTCCTGATGACTACTTCTTCCCAAATGCATCCCCAGCCTCTGTCATTCTCCGCCAGAAGATCTTGAAGAAGTGCCGTGAAGACATCTACTCGTGGTTAAATCATGATAACGGGCAGGTGGCCATCTACGATGCAGTCAACCCAACTGCAAACGGGCGTCGCTCCCTCGCGAAGGAGTTTGCTAAGCACGATGTTCAGGTAGGGAACTCCCCTAGATCTCAAGGCCTTGACGATGACTTATATAATAGACTCTATTTATTGAATCGTTTGTCGACGATGAGCGCATCCTTCGAGAAAACGCAAGAAATGTCAAGATTTCATCACCAGATGTAAGTATTAGCTGTGTACCTCGAGAATGCGACTAACGTAGACCACAGTTCGCTGGTATGGAGCCTGACGAAGCAGCCAAACTATACCTTCAAAGGATCGAGATGAAGATCCCTGTTTTCGAAACCATGAACGAGAAGGAGCTCAACTACATCAAAATGATAAACGCGGGAACCAAGTTCTTCTACAACAATGTCAGCTTCAACTACCTCGCACATCGAATTGTCTTCTATCTCACCAACCTACACATCAAATCGCGAAAGACCTTTTTCGCCCGGGCTGGCACTACAGCAGAGGAGGACTCATACAAAGCTGATGCTCCCCTGTCCCTCGAGGGAAGAGATTATGCTCAGAAAATGTCTGAGGCACTCTTGAAGCATCGCGAACAGGAACGTCTGACGACTATCGCGGAAGGGGGTGCAGACGTACCCGTACCACCGCTCACTATCTGGACATCGACTCGTATGCGTACGGTGCAGACTTCTGATGTCCTGAAGGAGAAGGGCTACAAGGTCCGCCAGCGCTCACAGCTCAGCCAGATAAATCCAGGCGTGTGTGAGAAGATGTCAGAACGTATGATTCGCCAAATCTATCCGGATGAGGTCGAGAAACATGAACTGGACCCTTATCATCACCGGTACCCCCGCGCAGAGGTAGGCTTAACTCCGAGAGTGATCTTACACCTTTATTCATGATACTAACTATCGACAGTCATACCACGATCTTGCAGTTCGCCTGGAACCCATCATTCTCGAATTGGAGCGAGAGCAGACAGATCTTCTCATCATTGCCCACGAATCTGTGCTGCGCGTCCTTTACGCCTACCTGATGCACTGCTCTACCACTGATATTCCAGTGATCAATTTCCCCCGTGATGAAATCATGGAGATCATCCCAGCGGCATATCAAAATGAGGCCAAGCGCATTCATATTCCAGGTCTTGACCCTCAGATCGTACCTGGCTCACCACAGGATATCAAGATTCCCGTTCCAAGCAGTGGTGTTGTGAGCGCCCAGTTATCTCCTATTCCAAGTGGTATCGGTACCCCGGCGGAGAATGTTGAGCGACCACCTGAGAAGGTCATCAACACAGCCAAGGATATGGTCGCTGACAAGGTGAATGATGAAGATTAGTCATTTGAGGGGATTTCGTAACGAAACCGTTTTCTTGGGATTTCAAAATATCGATTGCTTGTCTGTTGTTTGCTCCCACGAGATGAGAAACATTACTACACAGCCAAGGTGATGACGTAATGAGGGTGAACAGGCTGAATACCAGAATGATTCATGATCAATCACATGGCTTATGCTATTTGTTTTCACAATAGGCATGATTACTTAAATATGCATGATGATTTTCCAAATCAAGTTGCGAGATCCAACGACATGGAGACAATCCCTGCGCTTGAGGCCTTCAGTTTGGAAAGTCAAAGGAGCTATGACACATTGATCGACATCACGGGCCATTAGTCTCATCGTTCTTACTTGATGTTACAGAAGAGTTACAAGTTACATGTTACAGACAACATGGAGAAAGTCTTGGCGAATATCAGAGATTAACCCTGCTATATAAAGTAATTTTCATCTCAGATGTCTGCCAGCTCTGGCGTTCTATGCGTGGGACTTGTTCTATCATCGACAATTTATATACCGAAAGAAATCTTCCGGGCTAGATGCAAAGCGTTCATTTTCCTATGTCAGCTCCGAACCAACAAGACATGCCAGACGCACCGCGTCAACGTAGGCGTGGCACGGTATAACAAGCTTGCCAGCACATTGAAACCTGGTACAGGATCCAAAGACTCACCTCACAGTCTCAGTCCTGCTATGCTACAGTTACAGTCTGACCAACGATCTACTCGTGGTCAAGGGTAGGGTTGGGTTGCTCAAAAGCACAACACAGCGGCCTCCCGATGCCTTGTACCTGGGGAACAGCCGGGGGTTTGGGGATCAAAGGAGATGCACGTCGCTGGATGGGGAAGCGGGTGCACAGGGGTCAGGGAGGGGGACCGTGAGCCCGTTTCTGTAGGACTGACGATGTGAGCGTGCTTTTGGGCTGGCTGAGGGTTCAGTTTATTGCATGCTTGATGCTTATGCGTGGCCATGTGATGGGCAATTCAACGTGTCCTGAATGACAATGGTCGAGAGAGTGTATCACGGCAGCAGATATGCTGCATCCACTTCCAATCGGAGCTGTATGGTTTGCATCGTCACTTGACTGCACAAGAGGACGACTGTAAACACTCTAAGCAATTTGACACTTTCGTCAGATCATGGTTCATAGGAAACATCAGTCTCGGGGAACATGGGTAACACTCCGGTTTATAGTCACATATGACAGACAGACAGAGTATCACCACCTGCATATGAGTCTACAGTATGATAGGGTCATAAGCTACATCAAAACCCGCAGTGCTAGATGAGTGAATATTTTGACAGAGAGAATGGCGCCCGTTGACTTTGGGTCTGACTTCCCCCCTTCATGATTGCGGCATTCCTACCATGGCATCCGGTAAGTTATGCACCTGTTCTGTCAAGGTTTTGGTTTAAACCTGAAGACTGAGACAATATTCTTGAGGCAATAATCCGATGCCAGCAACTATTGGTTTGTGGAAGAAGAGTAGACGGACAGCATAGCAAATTCGCTATTGTCCGTTAACGGGTATAGGAGAGGGATGCTATCTTATTCCATCAGTCAGGAAATCGGGAACGAATGCACTCTGTCGACTATGTCAACAAGGTTGTAATTTGTTGTTCTCAACAAATCGAATTTGGCTGAGATGTTGATATCAGCATGTACGTTGATTTGACACCCGAGCTCATCATTTCACGTTTCAGCGTCTAAGACCGCCATATATAAGGGGATACTGGCTTTGTGATAAGTTCCGGTCACACCTCTCGAATGAGTAAGGTCTTGTAGTGACCATGTAACCAAGCTTCGCTATGCCGGTCATAGATTCCAAAATCCAAGCATAAGCGTGATTACTTGGCTGCACTGGCCAGGGGTAGAAAAGTTAGCTTACCGCGTATCCTAGGCTTCGATGTATTTTTGCCACAGAACGATTTGCCTTGTTCTGCCGCCAGAAAGATTAGGTGTGATTTCAGAATACCGTTCTCTGTACTGTAAGAAAGATTTGCTGTGGCGAGTATGAGGTATAAAACATCAGATGAGTACTCCAATTATGAGAAATGGAACCTGGGTAGGGACTGGCGTTACTAGGCTTGGAGTACCATAGTAGGCAGTGTGGTAGGCCTTGACCAACAAACCCAAATCCAGGTGAGCCAGATAGGCAATCGCCATCTCGTGGGCTTGTTTGCAAGGTTCACGAGCAACAGAGTGTCGCGGATCTCTGCTGGGTTCTAGGTTTGTGTCATGGATTGCTGGAGCCGACGAAGAACCCTTGTTGGGTCACGACAACTCGAGTGATGCTATCAATACTGCATGCTTGTCAAATGATGAGATCGAGCGATGGTCAGCATCAAGCAAGGACAGTAGGCTGTATACGTATTCTCGAGCTAGGAAATTAGTGACTATGCCGTGACCCCTGAGATGATAGCCCAAGCAAAGCTATTCCTCCCGGGCTTGTCATGATGAATTGCGCACTATGAGGCTGAAAAAATGAGGTTGAAAACTAGGCTGATATTGTCATCCGTGCATGTTGCACTGAGCGTTGCTAATGTGCCTGCCAAAGCAACAAGATGAAACTCTCGGGGCAGTCATGGATATCAACAAGCCACGCGTCGACTTGTCATCTACAGGCGACTGACACACTGACGTACCAGCTTGAAAAATATAGTCATCGGCTTCTATCGCAGCAACTTTTGCAATCCTGCTGGTTTGGTTGTCATGACATGTCACCCTTGCCAATCTAGCCTGGATCTATGAGCTAGGTTAGCAAGTTCAACGCTCGGAACAATCCTAGTTGCCTTGCCTCAACTCATCTAGCTACTCTCGGCTGGCTTGGTAGATGGTCCTTCAACTCCACTCTAGCTCATGTCAGGTGACACAGAATTGGAGATATCACGGCTTCGAGACCCGGAAGTTTGCCCTCCAGTCATGCCGACAAGCTTGGTGGCGCTGACACTTTTCTCTCCAGCTCTAGAGCCGCAGCCAGATGACGGAAGTTTAGACCTAGGCTTCACATTATCAGCATGACCGCCCTATGTTTCAAGTCAAATAAATCTCAATATTGGGTAAGATGCTTTGATTCGTAGGGTTCAAAAAGTTGCGAGTCTCATCTTGTCAATTGAGCCGCCAAAATGGTCCTTGATCTCAGAATCCCACGAGCTCATCATTTGTACTGCTTTGAATCCAGATCTCTCTGGTTGGTTCCTGATCAACGAAACAGGGTAAGAGCTTCAACTTTAGTTGGGTGGACTTAGTGATTGGTCAGGTCATGACAACAGACCCCTTTCCCCCTCTCCATGATTAGATGGGTCTTAGACTTTTCGTGAACTTAAAGTCGGCCGTGGTCATTAGCGCTGCATACGAGGGGTCTCATGACCATCTGCATTCCGCCATAGTCCACCCTAAGCCTAAGTGACTGGTAGTCTATCGCTTCTGAGTGGCCTGCAACTACATGTCGGCTCTTTGGTCAGCGCTGTTCCAAGTGGAGACAGTGCCCAGGGCCTTGGTGAACTCCTCCAGCCTCTAGATCTTTGAGACGGTCGGCATTGGAGGAGAACTTCGGGTTGGGAAACGAGTGTCATCAGAGCCGCAAACTTGTCGATTTGACAGTCATCCATGTGCCATGACCGCATCGGCCACCGCCATCTGCATAAGATCTATCGTCAGCTCCAACACATTTGGCTTGCAAACCCAACCCATCGGCAGACAATATTTCGGTACTGTATCCTTACCGTTGGTCTCTCAAAATGACGTCCTCAGCATGATGACCGGCCCCTTATTGGCTACAGGTAGATCACTCACTGTTGGCGTTGACACTTAGTTTATTCTGTATCCACATCGACCACCATTTGATCATGCCTCGACACCACCAATGGCCAGCTACTACTGGCCGCTGACGACCCTAGGGTTCTTAAAGGACCGTAGCACTGAAACCAAAAATATCCGAAGGCGAGTTGTGATCCATGCCAGGTGCATCTGTTGGAGAGTTGTCAGAAGGCGTGGTGTCCATGTACTGTCAATGCAAGTGCAGCCTCAATGCTAGCGTGTGGGCTATCAGCAGTTGACTTTGATGTTGGGGGTATTGTGAATTCCTGTGGAAGGGCAATTAGGGCATAAACAACTGCAATAACTGGCATTGATCGTGCCGTTCCATTGGACGCATTCTGGATCGTGAATCCAGAACTTCAGACGTCAGGGATCCACCCAGCCTCGCCGTGCCACGGCCCCGCAGGCGCATGTGCTCTGCCATCGTCATCTTGACTTCTGCATCAGGTGGGAACCAGCCATGAAAGAAACCTAGTCAATTTGGTCCAGGCTGACTGCCAGGAGAGGTATAGGGGTTGGTATCTTATTCCTCATCTGCTCAATATGCCCCTTGTCGCCAACAGTACTGTTTGGTCCATAGCTTCCGAGCTGGTAACATTTGACCCATTCATAGATCGAGGCAATCCTTGAAAGTGTGTTACCGATGTAGCTATGGCTGAGCTACTAGTACACCGAACGATCGTCGTTCAACAAGTACTTTGTAGATGTCTCGAGGAGCTTGTTGGGTTGCTGGCTCTCGTTGGCATCAATTAGGAACCGCCATTTTCGCTTGGTTATACTCAGGTGATAAACAATGGTCTAAGGCGTTGCGAGATAGATCGAGTCGGAAGATATTAGACGAATTGAGTGACACTAAGCGAGGCATGGTGTTGCTAATGTTGGTGTATTGTACATTAAAGTCGGGCCATTTTGACGATCATGTGAGCCAGAATTGCTGGTTGGGGTCAATACCCAGGCTTTGAATGTCTGCAGGAAAAAGGAGACGGCCAAAAATCCTCCAGTGAGTCGCAAGAGGCTTGCTCTGAGGTCTCAACAAAGTTGCAAGCAGAAGTCGTTATGTGCAATCCCAATCCCACTCCATTGTCCTGCGTTGTCTAGTTCTGTGTTGTTGAAGACAACCATGTGGCTTTTCGGGGATACCATACATTGGTGCCAGTAACTGGTCAGTGCTTCATTACCGAGCCCACAGCCCACCAGGGGACCCAGGTGTGATAGACGGTGCGTATCCGCAGTTGTGTACATGTACTACTGCTTCTGGCGGAATTGTAGATCATAGTATGACTTGGTTATTCATCTGCTTGTTGCATTGTTGATGCTATTGATATGGCCTGAGACCTAGGTATTCTCTCGTGTTTGTGATTGAAGCTGAACAAGCCAACGGTGACTGTATTTCTTGATACAATTGGCAATGATTCGTGGTTCTGCTCGGACCATACTGTTAGTTGTCTGGACATAAACGGTTGTCGTACTCGAGCTTTGCAGGGTAGAGGTTTTTTTTGCCTTACCTTGTCTGCTTATGTACGTAGATTTTGATTGTCTCCTTCGGTCAAGTACAGCTGATGTTGATGTTTAGGTAGACAGGAACCACTCGTCCTTGCCTCACATCCTTGAGTCACCGAAACCATGGCTCTTTCTTAATTACACAATGTAAGTGCTCATCCTCAATGGAGACTTCCAAAGGTCGAGACTGTCTGTCATGCGAGTGAGCCAATACGTCCGAGGCAGGTACGGCTATGAAGCGGTAAGTATCCCTGCGTTTAGTGGGCTGCTTGTGAGCAGAGGCGATGACAAAACAATGAATATCGCCATTAATACGTATATCTCTGCAGATTAAGTCCCCATTCAAAGTGGTTCAATGTCAGAAATGAGCTACGTTTAGATCAAAGTCTGGTGAGCATGGCCATTTGATTCCTTGTCCTAGATATCCAATTCAACCCTACATGCATAGGTACCTTACTCTTACCCTGAAGCATCTGGACTGGCGCCTCACCTGTTTTGCTTTAGTGTTTTAGTGAGGTGGTGTTGCACAAGGTAGTCGTCTCGCCTGCCGGCTTTAGCGTCTGGGTACCTTGCCTCCCTTCCAATTAGTCCTCCGTACCCGTCTTGAGATGGGCACATGAGCAAGCCCAACGATGCGGGCCCTCCTTGAATGAGCTTCGAGTTGCTCACGAGACGTCGATACATTTGCAACCAATTGCTCCGGCCTCGAAGCCCATTGTTCTGTGAATAATTCGGTTCCGTCATCTAAATGAAGCTGATTTTAAACGTATAGCAGTTATAATTGTCCAAACACCTGTGTTTTCGGAGCCGTTCATGGAAGAGACTAAGCTTGAAAGTGAGTCAAATGCTTGTTAATAAAGCTTTCATTACCCCCGTGGAGCTGCCTTGGGAGTCCCATGTACACAACATCTTACATATATCCTTCGTATTTCTCACGATTCAAGGCCCCTGTCCTGGATAACGTGCAGCTTTCGCTTTGCTCCTTGCTAAAAACAAACAAACAAAGCAGTGACGAGCAATGTTGCTGATTGCTATGACTGTGGTTGTCGTTCTCTTCTCCAAGCTGTGGTTTAACCCCTCATCAGTGGTTGATAAATAATTCTCTCCGTTTCCCAAAAGACCTTACTCCATGTCAGGTCAGTCAGCACAAATAGTCGTTAGTCGACACAAGCTAACAAAAGCCGTTCCTTCTCCCCAACTCTAGGTTCTCGTTGACGTCTGCCTCTAACCCATGCCCATGCTGTCACTCTGTGTCGATTAAGCAGAAAACCGCCCCGCATAACCGCCCTGTCCACCACTTCAGGTCCCGCTGCAGCGCAGGTAAAGGTACCCAACTCAAAAGATACCACCTGAGACACTGTATTTTTTGGTGCCATCCTAGGTCTCTTGTCTAGGTTTACAGAATTTCTACCTTGACCAGTAACCAGTAGTAAGAAAACCACCCAAGCCCCGTTTAGGACAGACAACTTCTAAGCCCAGCAGAGAGTTTAAAGCCTTACCAGCAGAGAGGAGGCTCAGTCCAGTCCATTCCACCAGACGTCAAACATTCCTCTTCTGCCATCATCTTTGGTTTGACTATCATACATTGTCCCTGGCATGCATTGAGCTCGAAGGCTTTCAGACTTTTTAATTACCAGTTGTTCCAAAGAATTTCCGTTCTGGGCCGCATCATATCCCACATCCCGCACCCCTCCATCGCCTCTGTCCGTTCGAACCGTTCCCCAACCTGCACTCCTGCCCATCCGCCCGACGTCGTCCGCTGCAAATCTTCGACAAGCTCGTATACCTAGAAATCACGCTGCGGCTATCTTGAATTTCCTTGATAGTCCGTCGCATCGCCTACAGTATAGAAGCAGACTCGCTCCCTGTTCGTGACCCTGCTACAGTACCTACCTACCCGCTGCACCACCACATACGTCGCAAGAAGCAGAAGCAGAAGCACAGTACTGCACCGCACCCGATTGCACTCACATGAACACATACATGTCTAGCAGCCACAAACACCCTGCCTTGCCTCGTGTCAAGTCATCTTGATTACGTCTCTACCTTCTCCAACAAACATAAAAACACAAAGGCCCTTGTCACTTTGTTTCCAAGTATAAACCTGACGCATCTCAAGATCGTTCAGTGCTAGCTGTTGCAGCCAGATCTCGAGGTCACCAGCACAACTAACACCACTAACTACGCAGCATCGTCATCATCACTCTTGTCGCTCATACTGCAGTAAGTTCGTACTTTTCAGTTTATTTACGCTCCTGGTCTTCTTCATCCGCCCTATACCTACCCGTTTTCCTTTTTTTAACTTCTACCTGCGTATTGCGCTTCCTCATTATCATTTCTACAACTCTTTTCTGGTCATCCTACCTTCTCTGGCCTCTCTAGCTACATTCTATCCATGGGCTGTCACGAGTGTGCTCCATCCAAGCCAACACCCCGCCCCTTCAGACTTCAGACCCGCCTAGTGCCAGCCTCATGCCCGCACTCCCTGGAGCACTCCCCTAGCACTGAGCACACGCCGCCTGGTCCTGGATCTTGACGTTTCGAGGCCTGCTGAATCAAAGCGTTTCTCCATCGAATTTCAGAGCGTCGTTTGCCAGCCTCTTTTGAATCAAGGTCAACCGCATCTATCAGCAGTGCCTCCACTGCATGCCCCTGGCATACAAACATCGACAGCCCAAAGTACAGAAACAAGCGGGACAGAAAGAGAGACAAAAAAAGAAAAAAAAAAAGAAAGGGAAAAATAGAACCTATCCAAACAAACCCATGCTGCTGAATGCGTGCGTAGCATAGGTAGCGCACCTTACATCCTGCCGCACTCACTCACGCACGTACACACGTTGGTACTCAGATCCGTCAAGTCAACCACTTCGTTCTTCCTCCATCATTGCCTTGGTCGTTGCTTCATACAATTCCTACAAATTTGGGCCGCGATCAGTCAGCAAAAACCGCCTTTCCCTTGGGCCTTAGGAGACGACAGAAATACTTGAACCTGACCCAACCTAACACGGCCTGTCTGTCCACCTACGTCGCCACCTTTGGCTCGCTCTACCTACTTCTCTACCTTTACCTCTACTTTTGTCACTGGATCTGTCTCTGGCTCTCCTCTCATTAGTACCTCGATCTATCTTTAGGCCCTGTCCCCCGGCGTCCCTTTTCCCTCGTTACCAACAGCTTTTTATACCCCGTCCCTTGCCCAC
>JAAGWP010000222.1:0-41680 GCA_013266165.1 Fusarium graminum
AATAAGATCTGTATTTATTATTTAATATAAAAAAATAACTCTTTAATTATAATAATAAAATTATAAATTAAGAGATTAATTATCTTGAAAATTACTCTAATGATGTTTCTAAGATTGATGACGTGCCAAAAGATCACGTCATTTTCATTTCGTCGCCACATGGCGTTTTCAATGCAGTATATGGTGGTCTTATGAGTACTCGAGCCAAGTACCTGGAGGCCATGGGCACCGTCGTCGATGGCACATTCCGAGAATTACAAGAACATCGCGATCTTAAATTTCCTGTAAGTTTTGTAGGCGCTACAAAATATCCTGAGACGATGCTGATCCGCCGTACATAGGTTTATGCTCGTAATGTTGGAACACCAAGCTTCTACGAGGTTGCACGCGCGAGCGAGCTATGAATCCTCTCCATCAAACCGCAACTGCACACGATCTTTAACGCATATTTAGGTCAATGTGCCCGTAAAGCTCCAAGACCCTGCTCTTGACGTCACAATCAATCCTGGAGATATCATTTTTGGAGACTTGAATGGGGTTGTTTGCGTGCCACAAAACCTTGTTGCCAAGGTTGTAGAGCTTCTGCCCAGACAAGTTGAAGCTGATGAAAAGATGGCCCGGGATATTACCCAGGGCAAGACGTTCAAAGCCGCGAGAGATGAGTATCGCTGAGCACAATTGCGCTTTGACACGAGCAAGTATGCTTGACACAGATGCCGGTAGGCTGTCGCTATAGTAATTTATGCCGAGGAAGATGGGCATGTTTTGGGTCGAGAGAAAGAACTTCTGTTGGAACCCTCAAACCCATGACTGATCAATGAAAAGTTACATGTACCTCGTGTGATACGCGATCGGCGGAGTAGGATCTATCTAAAGAGCAAATTCAGATTTCGAACGCCTTGTACAATTACGTACCATTGGTATTGTACGTTCTAGTAAGTAACCCTGTTATCTACCACCTCTCGGGATATTCAATGCCAATGGGAACGATGGCCCAATTGGCATCTCCTGCATTGGTACGTTGGAAAGACCGCGCCTCACGCCTAAGATCCGGCAGCAACTGCTACTTTTGTTACACGTATCAGAACTTACCAATTATCAGCCTCGCCTTGCACCCACTGGATGCACAAATCTGGAAATCGGGCGTTCTTGAATCTGAGGGTTTTGTCAGTCTCTTGACGTCTGGGTTACAAGTCTTGCACTTACACTCACACCCATGTGAATCTATCCGATAATGATGAGTACAAGAGCACAGTTTGGAGTATTACATCACCGTACAAGGACGCTCTAGGTCGCGAGTCACGAGTGATCATGCAGAACGTGTCACCTGGAAACTCAGCTCCAGTCATCTTAAGTTAGCTCTCAAGGTACATGCTCACCACGCTAATTGTTTGCAGACCGGAGTTTCAGGAAGCAATGCTATAAAGGTATCCACATCAGCTTCACTGGTGTCTTCACTTATCGTCTTCCGCAGCCAACAAGGTGTTTTCTTGCCTGCTATGTCAGACACAAAAGATGTGCACGTATGGCGCGTCTTGAAGAATGGAGCGGCCCCGGTGAGAAAGCCAACATCGCAGGGAGAGATCAAATTCACCTTGCGTGGTGCTACGAAGTTCAATATTGTGGGTATCGGGACTTGACCCAGGATGCATTCGGACGACGCCGAAATGGTCCTCCACCTGGTGCAAAACGTTCGACGCTCTATACGAGACTACCCTGGCCTCGCTTCGAGCCGGTGGCTAGCCTTCCTGATCAGGTGGAACCTCTTGTAAACACACTGATGATAAGCGGTGTGGCACAGCCACTGAATGAATGCAACAAAACCCGCTCTTACTGATAGTATAGCTGTCATCAGAGAACAACAGCAGACCTCGCAACAAATTCTAGTAGAAGGCTGTATCTTCCGACTCGATGTTGTGAAGCACCATGATCGCGGAGATGTCGATGACTATTTGTTGCGAGGGGTAACGCAAGACGCGGAGTTCCCTGATGCTGTCCAGAGAGAAAGGTTTGAGAAACAGATCGAGGAGCAAATGGAGGAAGAGCGCAAGTAACGCGAAAAGCAAACGGAAGAAATCGAGAAAGCGATCATTCAAGATCGGGGAGAAAGTGAGAGTGTTGGGAAAGCTATAGTAAGCTTCCTGTTTGATGAGTAGTGTGGTTTCACTTTGAGTCAAGTAGGTCGAGTGGTTTGAACGCTGACATGATGGCCAGATAAATACTGTGTTTCCAATCACAGACCTGTTCTGGTAACTTCCATCAGAGAACGAATGCATCTTCATTCATATCAATATTCGAGAACTTCTTTTAGATCATCTCTGCGTTGCGTTTTCATTCTTCTTAGTGAGACACCATCACGCGCTGTAAGCATGGGGTCATCCAGTACTAGTTAGACCATCGCTTTCGGCAAATGTGAAATGCAAGGCTGTTTGGCGGCACGATAGCAATGGTGCAAAGAATGGACTCGCTAGAATTTACGGGGTACTTTGGAATATTGACCAATTGCCTGCCTTTTCGCTAGTAGACCTGGGCGTGACACAGGCAAGTCATATTTGAGGTTGGATGAGTAGGATAGCGCCATGCAGATAACCGTGTCAAACATGGGGGGTGGGATGACGTCGAGGGCCATCGTTTTAGTCTTGTGTTTGTTTTGGAAAAGATCTGATAAATGTGGCAATACCCACTCATGCTCATGTTTAGACTGACTGAGGGATGACCATGTGCTCAAAGTGCGCGCTATCTTCTCATACGACATGTCAAATGGCTTAGATTTACCCCGTAAGTCGTTAAGTTTCCCGCCCCGCAAGTAAGTGCTTGGATCTTGAATAATAATCTGTCAACAGCTCAATTGTGGTGGTTTGATAATGAGCATGATCTCTTTAATTTAATATACATAAGCGGGAACCTTATTTGTTATTGCGTTTATACCCTTGCCATTCTTTATCTCAAAACACTGACATGTTGATTGCCAGATTAGGACGAGCAACCTTGACCGCTTTCTTTTTCTCAATTCTTCCCGAAATTCGTTAAAATTCGAATGCCTATTGTATGCGGAGTATAACCTGGCAAGGGAGAAGTGGACAGAGTGTTTCGCGCGCGCTGAATAGATGTCAGTAAGGTGATATGTGACGGTATAAACGATTGCTGCAAGAACAACAACGATTGTACGGCATTTGTTTACTAGTTCATTACTGGAAGTTAGAAAGTGCTGCGAGTCATGAGCGGTCAAAGTTCCCCGTGCATGGTTCTATGCTCTGGGCATACGCGGCTCACTTCGTCTCTGGCTCTTCTCTACATTCCGGGTGTTTCAACATTTAGATGTCTAATACAACCCCGAAATCATCTTGCAAGAAGAAATTATCTTTTACTCTCCCGGCTTCTGCCCGTACTACAGACAGTCATCGTTGGCTTAACCTGCTATAGGAGTGGAAGAGGCAGAGATTCCATCCAGGTATTAACATTCACACGCCACAACCATTCCCCAGAACAAAGGATTTGACAGACAAGGGTCATACGGAGTCTCGCGTTTATTCCTACGAGTTATAAAATGCCGTGTAGCCGATTTTGAGGCCAGTGTTTAGCGAAGGATCAACGCACAGATCACCAGCTGCTCCATCCATAACAAGGCGGATTCAAGTTCCATACCACATTGCAAGGATATTATCATCGTTAATTAATCTACAGAAGCAGCGTTTAAAAGTATTATCCTCTCGCTGAACAATTACACCAGCCTCATCATTATAAAAAAAACTATTTAAAGGCCTAAAGAGATTAATACTTGGCTGTTAAAATGATAGTGACTATAAGTACTGTACGAGCTTATGAGCCTGCTAATTCATAATAAGGTTAAGGTTATATAGAGCTTATAAGGGTATGGAAAGAATCCTCCAAGTACTTCGGACCTCGTACCTCGTATAACGACTTATCTCTAATGGGTCGATCATTTGCCATGGGGCATGTTATAGGATAACCCTTGTTGACAGCAGCCTCCGCAATTGACCAAGATCCGCACACCGGCATTCAATGGCCTCAGCTCGATCGAGTAAGCGACCCCAAACGGCAGGTAAAACTTTAGGCATCCATGAACTACCGATGGAGTCACATCGTAAAACCGGATGATTGAGCTGCAGATGTCGCGATCGGCATGTTACCTGCCAAGACTGATATGGCTTACTTATGCTTGACGCTAAACTTGTCTCTTGGTGACGTTTACGGATCCCTCTGGGTCCAAGCCATGCTCTCTGTCCTCTACACGAAACATGACGAATTCGCCAAGCCTTCCTAGCGGAACATTGGATGATGGCTAATTGTGATAGCAGCTTGAAGAAACGATGTTGAAGCCAACACTGTTGATCTTCCTTGATGTGGCGGGGGATCATACTCGACCGTGAGGGTGAGCTGCTATCTTTGTTATGGAGGCCAAAACTTGTATAAAAGATGTAGTTCCACCTCGTGGAAAAATGTCTCATACCATCTCATCACTCATCACTTCGCTCCCAGGCTCCTCATCATGCGATCTTCAGCAATTCTATCTAGCCTGATGGCCTCAGTTGTCAGTGCCGACGTTCAGTTGGTCTGGCAGCACGCCAAAGCCTCAGGTCAAACAGCCCTGAGCGCCTATGACGGCTCCTCGCTCCTCGCACAAAGCTGCTCAAGCTTCATTTCCGATGCCTCTCACAGCATTGACTTCTCTGATGTTGATGAGAATGGTTTTGGCAACTTCACCGTCGGCGCCGACAAGTATTTAGTCCACTCCAAGGCTGAAACCTCTGGGGGACCAATCTGTACCAAGAAGTACGGTGCTGATGCAACTGTTGTTGAGTGCTCTGGTATCAATTGGAAGCCTTCTGCAGAAGCCAAGATCGAGAAGGAATGCCACGCAAACGATGAAGCTGATAGCGCTCTTCGCTCCTTGACTTCAACGCCTTCTTCCATGGTCAAGCGTGAAGCAGAGCCTTTTGCCATGGTCAAGCGTGAAGCAGATCCTCTCTTCGCTCCTTGTAGAACTGTGGGACGAACTATACGTGTTGGTGATGGTATGTTCTTCCAGTCGATCTACCATAGGGTTTTAGGTTGACAGGATATTAGGTGACCCTCATCAGAACTACTTCCACAAGCAGCTCTCGGTACGTGTTCCCCCCGCACGCTCTCCAACTACCCCGAACACGACTGACGTACGTGAAAAATAGGAGGTGATGAGTTGTGGCTCAGCCAACTCATGTAGCGTAAGCGATTCGCAGTCCAAGTCATTTACCATTGGATGGACTGCTACAGCCAACCCCGCCGAATGGATCAGCGGCGGATTCTCAGTGACCTTAAGCTGGACCACCGGCAACTCTTATTCTTGCTCCGGAGGGGCTGGCGAATCCGTCTGTATCTGGTATAAGACTGCTCATACTGCCTGTAAGTTACCACAGTCCTGCCAGCCTATCTGCGGACAACAAATAACATATTATCTAGATACCGTGCGTAACAGGCAAATGGATACATGTATTCCGGAAGAGGCGAACGACAGCGATCCTTTTATTATCTTTTCTCCAAATGAGGCTAACCGCGGGGGTGGCTACTATTGTGTGGTTGGAACTTGCAGAGCCCAGGGAGATGGCTACTGGGATTACAGCGGTCGTGCTGGTGGTCCTTAGGTGGACTGATATGACGGCTTCAGCCTCATTACAATTTTTTTGGGTTGTTTTCTGCATGAGAGAGGCTACCCACTACAAACTATACAGTCTTAGTTTGGTTCCCATTGGCTGAGAAGAATACTTAGATATAGCTTAAAGTGGAATCATATTTGCGATTGACCTAAACATACCATGAACATGTCTTTGAAAATTGCGAGATGTACATTACATATGAGTTATGTATTTTGAACTTGTTGAGTTATGATCCGCATATGTTATCCAAAGAGCCAATATATTTGACATTAGGAACCATGATGTCTTCCACACCATCTGTTTAGTTCTTCCACTTTGGAAAAAGACGTCTCTCATCATACAATCTCAATTGTACTTTGTTGCCCAATATCCTGTGGTTTAGAGAGCATTATGCACATTCCATCCCGTTGGAACTTGCCGGGGGATTTATTAGATGGTGACACCAGCAAGCCCATGTAGATCTATGGTATAGTTAGACACTGATATTACATACTGTCTCGCAACTTATTAACACAGACCTTTTCATTTGGAGGATTGGAGAGATCAGCGTACTGAGGATTTCTCTCTGATGAATATCTAGGTTTTAAATGTTAGAATGACAAGACCCAGTCAGGTTCTCACTTTATGGTTTATTACCCGTTATCTCTCTCTTCCTCCACTGAAGTCCATTTGCGTTCGGCAATAAAGAGAATTATGACGGTGCTCGGGAGTACTGTATCGGGAGCGGCGAATCCGACCGTCTTTGCCGACAATCCGTTCGAAGGCGTCATGGTGTAAAGTTCCTTCACTCTCCATCCCGCTACTGTGTCAATCATAGCCTTCTCGTAGGGGTCGTTCAAGACTGCGTCTCTGTCAACAGCATCGGCCACGTAACAGTTTGCTGAATATCCCCTGGAAAGTATAATGTCATCACTGGTAAGGGTCAATTCCACATCTGATCCGTCCTCTTGAAGGCAACGTTCAAGCTCAGGACACCACCAGAACCGCTTTTTGCCGTTTTTATAGGCCCACGACCAGCTTGGAACCTCTTCCCAAACATGAACCTCGTCAGGTTTCTCATAGGGGGATACTTTCGCCATGGACCAAAGAATCTGCTCGATGACCCAACGATTAAATATACCCTTCTGGTAGTGGAAGTCTGGTCCAAAATCCTTTAGAAGGTCGTTCACTAGTCCCTGAATGGCGAACAGTCGGTCGCTCTTCCTCGTCAACTGGCGCTGTGAGAAACTGTGTAGAAGTGACAACCAGCCCTGGCGTTCGAGAACAGCATTGTCAAATCTTCTCTCGTTTGTTTTCAACTCCTGGCATTGCCAAAACATACCAGATGACATGAAATGTAGTGACCGGCGAGCAAGGTAAATCTCCTGGAGTGTCCATCCACGTTTTTGTAAAGGCCCATCAGCCGGCTGGCTTACAGACGCTTCCTGCTGTATCCATATGGATTTGACTCCGTTCAGGCCATCCGCACTCGGAACAATTGAAACCCGCCTCTCGGGATATGGGGGCATAGTCCTCTCTATGAAACAACCTTCGCTAGGCTCCGAAGCACCTGCTGCAGCGATGATGAGGTCTGCATTACGGTACACTTCAGACATAAGCTTGGCCTCGGCAGTCCAGTCGTCTTCATCATCTTGTATGATGCAAAGAGAATCTATCCAAAGGTAGTGTAGTCCGACTTCATTGGTAGTCTTGATAGCGTCCTTGAAGACTCGAGAGAGAGTCTCTGTCCTTATTGCAGTTTGATGCTCGAAAAGTTTGTCCTTTGTCGTCTTGATGTTTTCTTCAGGCCTTTCCCCCCAGCAATAACTCAAGGCACTGTAGTTCCCTCTCTGACCTTTCGTGTCGGCCAAGATAACAAGCCCTTCTGCCATGCGACTGATATCGATCAAACGTGTTGGCAAGACAGTGCGTTTTTCATCGTCCTCAACCAAGGCCGCACTCTTGTTGCAAGTTTCATGATGATCTCGACATGTTTCTAGCCAGGATCGCATTAGGTCGAAGTGCGGCTTTTCGTAATGGATGCCCAGTTGCGGTATAGTGGAAATTAGTATCTCTGATTGATTTGGCCCGATCTGCGGATCTTCGTCGCGCTCGGTTGTCGCAGGAACGAGGACTTTACCATTCCTCGACCATATTGAAAAGTCGAAAATCCGGCCTACTCCAGACATGGCACCAAAACCTGCAACCACACGCTCTGTGCCTTGCACTCCAAATCTTGGCTGGATTCTCACTGTGTTGGGTGGGTATTCATCGATCAAGGATGGTGTCCACGGAAAAAAGGAGTAATTAATACTAGAGGATATCATTTTACAAATATCGCAGTCAGGGGAAATGGGCCATAAGCACCGCCCTGTTGACGGGTCAGAGACCAAGCTAGTTGGTTTGAAACACCCACCTCCCTTGAGCATCTTCGAGACAAGATCAGAGCAGTCTTGGCAATAGCCAGCCAAGCACTCAAGCGGTGGGGACTTCATCGCTGAATGTGTAAGGAAAGAGTTGAATTGATACGGGATCGTAACTACAAAGAATAAGACGTTTAGCGGGCTTATTTATGTCCCACGACCACCAAACTTGGCTATGGCGAGTATCAAGCTACGTCTTGTGTCCGGTGAACGATAGGCAGCGAACTTTCGGGCACCAATCATGCCAAGGCCGCCTGCCGCGTCTTATCGGCGCATGTAGACTAATACGGCACCTTTTCTACCCAGAACAAATATTGAGGCCATCTGGACATTAGCAAAGTTCCAGGAGCAGGTGCATTATGCAGGCATCGCCTGCACATCGTATCGGCATACGGGGCTTTGTGGATGGGTTAGGCGGAAATCCCTCGGTGATAATCCCATACAACATACAGTATTGGAAGAGAAGAGCCGTTACAAAACAAGGCTTGCGGAAAAGGCGTTCAACTATGCATCGGGAGTTCGGATCGCTGCATCAGCATATTTGCCACAGTGGGTTGAGTGGCGATGTGTAGCTGGACCATTTTGGAGTTAACTGACACGGTGTCAAGCAGTCTATTTATACAGAGATTTGCGCTTTCGATGGATTCGGATAAGACTTTCATGTTGGGGAAAAGACCCAACGCTTGGTGGTTTCCAAGACTTACGGAAATCAAATCCCAAATGTCAATCGAAAGGGCCAATTACTAGAACCTCTTCGATCATTACTTGTGTCATGGAGAAATTACAAATTGAAAACATATTACTTGAACCTACTTAATTCTTATGCCGGTCGTCATGACTCTGATGATAATTCGTTGAGGGGATGCCTGGCTGGCATTAAGCCATTCTTGCTTCTCAAATAGCGGCACTTACTCGAAAGAACTGTTCAAGTCCGCTCTAGCTGCAAAGTGCATTCATGACCGTTGAATTTGATCTTTGATATAGTAACAACCACAAATTCATTCTTATTTACGAGGGACAGCCTCTCATCTATTAGTAATCAGATAAGAGACTTCCCAAGGGAATAGAAATGAGAGTACCAATACTCCAATGTTCTATTCTATTATTTCACTTCATTTAACTATGGCCTTATCGGATATCCTTTTGGGATTGAGTTTGCTATATTAGGGCATGATACATGATGCTCTAGAGTACTTTCTTTCTTTCTCTCGGTATCTTCTATTGTCAGGAATAGGCTCTAGGTTTTCTAGTACAATATCAAATAACAGGATTTCCTCTCCATTATCAGGAGTAGGAAAAAGCTCCAAGCTTTGAAGATCCGTATCAGATAACACGATTTCCTCTCAATATCTTCATAGACATACAATTTATATTTCTCAAGATTATATTGTCTGGAAAATAGAATTTCTCACTAACGATTGTACAAGCTCTACTGGTCTTACAAAACATGGCCAGTAACTTCTTCCAAACTAATTTCATCATTGGGCCCGTTACAAGAGAAGACGCCTTGGTCATTTCTTTTTATTTTCTAATTGTTCTAGACTCGCTTCCTGGCTCGCCTTTCTCGTGGCACGGTCCTTATCTCTATTCTATTTCTACGCTAACGACCTTTACCACCGCCCCTGTCCCACTTGAGCACAGCATGTCACTACTATTGAATCTAGATGTTCAGCTGGTCAGCCACGCAATTTGAACAATTTACATAAAAGTTCCATCCATTCCCCTTATTGGCATTTCTAGCAACCGCTTCAATTTACCTTCATCCATTCTCTCAGCCTTTGGCTCCTCACAGTCTTTACCTATATCATCCAACATGGTTAATTCGAAAAGGATCCTCGCCACTCTGGCGTGTCTGAGCGTTATCGGCGTCAACGCTGGGCCTTGCAAGCCTCAAGCCACTACCGACGGGCCCGTCATGTCAACCACTGCAATTACAACCCTAGACATCTCCCCGACAGCCACCGAAACGACAAGCGCTGTCGGCGCTACAGCGACTTCTGCGGCGGCAGATATTCCTTGTAACAACGAGATATATCGTGGCACTGTCCGGCGCCGAGGCGACACCGTCACGGATGTCTCATCTGAACAAGAGTGTTGGGACAGTTGTGTTCGCGACGATACATGCAAATCCTGGTTCTTCCAAGCCGTCGGCAATTGTAACCTTTACACCGAGGGCCTGGAGGTTTTTAGCACTCCCAGCAACGAGGAGGGCTTATTAATTGGCTCTCGCAACTGTTCACCCCGCGACTACATCGAGTGCAACGACCAGATTGGCTTCGGCTCCATCTCTGGCAGCCCTGTCAAACAGACAGAGCATGTTAATGTAGAGGCCAACTGCGCGCAGCTTTGCATGAGTAACGGCGACTGCGAAGTCTGGCAGTATGACGGTCCTTCTCAAACATGCAACATGTTCTCCGGCTCCTACCAGGACATTTTCACCCCTCAGGCTGATGCTCCCCAAGGAAGCACAACCTTGCTCGCAGGGTATCGAAGCTGTTCGTCTGACTTCTTCAAACCCCAAATGGGAAATTGCAACGGGCAGATCAGCTGGAATCATGGGGCTGTTGACGATTACAGAACCTTTCCCCAGCTCAATACAATCCCACTGTGTGCACGCGCCTGCTCTATCGACCCCATGTGTCTATCATGGCTCATCTGGGACGGAGACTCGGATTGTGTATTCTCGAGATACGCCTATTACGATGACCCGTCGGATATCTGCACCGCAGGTTCGCGAGACTGTGGTGTTCCTTAAGTGACTATTCTGCTTGATGAAAATGCGCGTGTGTCATTGGTTCCCGCCGCGACATATGATCGGAGGCAGCTTTCCCATACTCTACTGATGTATCTCTCATTCCCTACTTGAATATACACTATGGCAGGAATGAGGTCGTTCTTATCATAATAGCAGGTTTTAGAAGAGTTTTCATTAAGTCACAGGCCAGAGTCAAGAAAGGAAGTTGGGTGAGTTAAACGGGAGGGGTGTTCGTATGTTATGTAAAAAACGAGATTGAATTAAACTCAGTATCACCATCTACTAGGGTGCAAATTTCATCACGAGAGTATTTGCGTCCATTATCGACATCCCATGGAATAAAGAAAATATGATTATATATCAAGCAAGCATTTCTCTCTATAGAACTATCAGTGTACAGTATTTGGTGGCCGCCACTCATGATTGCAGTTGGCTTTCTTTTACTGTAGTGACGAGTTGTTTATACCTATGGACTAAATTCTTTTCAAAAATTACATAAACAAATATTTAAAAGCTCTCATGTATCAGTTTTATAAGAATATTCCGCATGGTCATTTCGCCCCGTAATCATCTGTCCACCATTACAAGAATTTTGATCGCCTCGTCCTCCATGGTAAAATTGATTTCCCTCTCCATACTGATTCAAAGTCACATTGCTCTTTGCCTCTTCTGCAAGAGACGGCGGTAGCTTATTTGCTTCTTCTAAGAGACCCTGTAGGAGCATGGACTGCTCTTCCCCCAAATGAACATCTTTGGCGACATGCTTGGCGCTGGTTAACAAATCTTTCCAAGCTTGTTCTAACAGCTTCCCCTTTCCATTTGCCACCTCACGCTGATATTCTCTCTTCCAGTCGCCGGCGTAGGCGAACATTTGGAGGAGGTCCTCAATGTACTGGGCATTGTCGACACAGTCTGAGGCAGCACCCTTGATGGCCCTGTATCTTTCCACTGCCTGTGCATCTGCAGAGGGCTCCTGCAGAGACCCATCCAGGGAGGATAGGAAGTTTCCAAAAGGCGGTAAAGCCTCTACCACGCCAGCATAAGCAGGGGGAAAGCGTGAAGTATTTTTTGTGGTGCCACATATATCGATGGCACGACGGACACTGGCGCCAATCGTATTAAGTTTGCCTATAGCTTGATGTCTGAGCATCGCAGCCTCAGACATGTTGGAACGGCACGTTTTGAGAAAGACAAGTATGAAAAGACAAAAGTTTTGGGGCATACGTTTTGAGAAAAAGCAAGAAACATACGAGCGCAATCGCGCTCTTGAAGAAATCTCTCAGTAAGCCTTTATGCTCAACTAAGCCTCATAGGATTGAAAATAAGGCTCGGACGAGTGGAGTCTGACTGGGAAAGGGTGACAGTTGAACAAGGCGACTGCATGTGGCACACCTACTTACTGTGGAAACGCTAGGTCAAGGTTCGTTATTGGCTATAGAGAAAGGGTGGGTTAGAGTCATTGAGAAACAGTCCGGGCAACGTGTTCGCTTGTGGATGCTCTGATTTGCATCGCCACCTGGCGGAGGCTGTGCTACAATAGACATCGTCTTCTTATCATTCTGCACTTTCAGCAACCCCAAACAAACCTACAATCTCACCCGCATGCTGACCCATGCCCAAATATACCCTGTTACTTGATCGCTGCAATTATCCTCCGAATTTTGCATTCTTTGCCCTAAAACACGGACAATGTCGGGGCTAGAGGTTTTCAGTCTGGTAACAGGCATAATTACGGTCATTGATGCGACGATCAAACTATATGATGCTGCGAGAGATGTGTCCGGCTTACCATCAGCTTTGCGTGACGTCGCGTCTCGCCTTCCGCTTATTCAGGAAAGCCTCATACTGGCAAAGGATGGTTTGCAACAGCAAGAGCTATCTCAGCGATCCTTCTCGGCCCTTGGCTCAATCCTCGACGCATGTGGTGAGAAGGTCACGGAGCTGCACAATCTTTTTGAGAAAATGATGGTTGCATCTGGCACTCCGCGAAGGGAGAGATATTTCCAAGTCATGAGGACAATTTCACAAGGAGACAAAGTCAAAAGATTGATGGATGAGGTTGTTGCAGACATACAAGTTCTGACACTCCACCATGTGATCAAAGCCTCTAGGCGAGAGCAAATATACGATTTGCTGCATGAGATTCAGACAAAGAGGGACTGTGTAGGAACTGCATCAATAGTGGTGAACAGCAATGGGCTCGGAAAGTACTATGTTCACAACGGAGTAGGCGACCAGAACATCGCTGGGGGTACTGCTATCCAGATAACTGGACAGTCGAGTGGAAGCACTTTCAACTTTGTGCACAAATAAAGTTGACTACGCATGGAGTGCCATACGATAGTACAGTCACACATATTAGAATTGACTTGGAACAGGGATCGGCTCTTAGACATAGACCTACTGCAATTTGTTTCAACAATCTTATTACAATTCATGAGAATCGAAGTAGCTCTTGTATGCTCTACCATGTTTCGCTTCGCAAAGCCTGTGCGATATATGTTTGCGTTCGTGACGGAGTTTTCCCACCTTTCTTTTTCTCTTCCAGGTCCACTGCAGATATTTGCTGTAAGTTTCTTTGATGAATACTCGCTCCCCCTTCTAGAAGAAGCCTTGTTGACTCGGGCTTATCAAGGTAGACGGCTAGCATCAAAGGTGTGTATCCTCGACGGTCCAAGATATCCACACGCGCTCCAGCGTTGATGAGTATAGTAAGCGCGTGAACCTGATTACTGCTAACTGCATGATGTATAGGAGTGAATCCCATGTTGTCCGTTGAGTTGATGTCGCGAGTTTTCGGTATCAGCGACGAAAGTGCAGATGTAAACCCTCCAGCTGTAGCGTAGTGAAGTGCTGTGATTCCACCTGCATCAGCATGGTCGCAGGAGCTGCCGTGATTTAAAAGATCCAGTACCATGGGTAGCCTCCCTTTAGATAGGGCGTATATGAGTGGAGTCTTCCCTTCTCCATCCGGTATGTCGAGAGAAATATGTCCCGCACTCCTGGAGATGAGGGCTGTAACCATATCATCGGAGCCTCCAATGACTGCGTGGTGCAATGGGCTTAGCCCTCCTTGGTCTCTAATCCCGATGTCAAAGCCGTTGTCCACAAGAAATGTTACAACTGCTTGGCGGCCGTGTTTGACAGCTTGGAGAAGAAGACTTTCCCCTTTGTCACCAACCGCTTTCAGATCTGCACCATGATGGTATAGCAACCAAGCAATAGACACATCCCCCTGCGCAATGGCCATGCCGATAGCGTGGGAACCGTCCTTTGCTCTGAGGTTCACATCTCCTCCTTTTACCACCAAGAGCCATGTCAAATCTTTATCGCCTCTTGCAACTGCATGCATCACAGGAGACGTATCCTCATGATCCGTCCCGTTCATATCGGCTCCCTTGCTGATAAGGACATGAACCATATCATATTGTCTCAGCTTGATGGCCTCTGTGAGTGGCTTCCAGCCATCACTATTCTGCTCGTTGACATTCGCGCCATATTTCACAAGTGTTCGGGCTGCGTGGACGTGACCGTACTCAAGCGCCCAACGTAGGGGCGACTTCTTCAATACTGGGTCTTTCAGGTTGCAGTCAGCTGGCCCTGGTCTGTGTTCCAATAGCTTCTTGAGCATAGTAACACTCCCATTTTTCGCTACGTGAGAAAGCGCTAGCCACCCCGAAAACGTGGGCCGATTCAATGCGACGTCCTTTTCCAAATGGATATCAACTAGATAACGCAGATGGTCTTTTACAGCATGTCTGACTGACATGAACGAACTCGCTCCATCTGAGAAGCCGCCTAGTTGATGTATTCTACCATTGCCATGGTCAAAGACTTCCCTTAGAGAAGTCCAACCGTATTCAATTTCTTCATTGATATCCTGCCGGCCGAGTATGAACAACTCAGCAACAGGAGTTGGTCCATAACGTATGGCTGATGATAATGGCGATACACCCTTGAGATTTGGGACGCATACATTTGCGCCGGCATTTAGAAGATCCCGAGCAATTTCTAGGCCTTCAGAAGCAGAACTCGCAAGGAACTTGTGTAGCGGGGTATTTCTAGAGGAATCCTCGGCATTAGGGTCTGCAGAAAAGCCAAGTAAATGTCGAACAACACGACCTCGACCATACGCTACCGCCCAGTGTAGTGCCGTCTGGCCATCACAGCATCTTGTATCGATCTTGATACGATGTTCAACCAATGGTTTGACCCATAGAGGGAGGTCAAGATAAGCTATGGCATGGAAGCCAGTCATTCCGTTGAAACTCTGCTCCAGTCCTTCCTGAGGAATGTTCATCGCGGTGAAGGCCCTGACCAATTTGTCGCCATTGATGAAAAAAGCTTCGATTTTGTTGCGTACCTCTTTTGCGTTCGCAAGGTCGATATTCTCGAAATGGGAAGTCCAATGGTTCGCAGAGTAGGATAGTAGGGGACTGTCATTCTTTGCTAGTAAAAGGCAATCGAGACATATTTTGACCATGTTGTGATCGGCCTCTTTGGAGACGATACCATGCGAGAGGATAGGCTTCTTGGCAGATTCGTGCACAAGGCGTAGACTCGTGTTGTCAGAGTTCAGAACGACCAAGCCGGCGCAGGCAGATAGTACGGAATCCTCCATAGGACGCCATTCCTGATAAGATTCGCCTTGATTCCTGGATAGGGCAAAGCTTTCACAAATTTGATCGATAGTCAAAACTTCTCTGCTGTGAACGAGCCAAGTCAGAACGTGCTGGGCTAGTCCCTTCTCTGAGGGATGGCAATCTGTGGCAATCTTCCGCAGTGATGCCTGAAAGACATAAGCGAGATCTACAGGAAGTTGTTCAAGGTCCCTCCAAAGGTCCGGCAGACAAAGGTTTGTACCGAGTCTATCAAGATGCAACCTAGCAATTAAAAACCTATTCGATATTAGCAAGTTGATGTTTATCGTTCTAGGGTCGCATACATCTGGCTTGCTACGGTCTGTTTTGTGACCCTTTTTATCACGCGCCTTTCGTCCTCCTCCTTCGATAGTAACCGATGCAGATTTTCGCTATTCTTGATACGCGCTTTTGCATACATCTCAATATCTGTTCTTCTTGGCTCGATTCGTAGGATTCTCTCAAAGTTCAAATGACGTGCTAGTAAATCTTGCCTTGAGCTGAATAGTATTCGGGCCACAGCTGGCAGTTGACTCAAAGTTCCGGAAAGGCTTTGTTGGACCTTTCCATCGTCGTAGACTTGGCAGTTGTCCAGGGCATCGAGAATGATATACACGGTCGTAAACCGAACAGCTTGGGCTTTGAAGTAACTGAAGTATTCAAATGGACGGATAGGATTAGTACCCTGTAAAGAGTCATCAAACGCCTGTTGTAGTTCAAGGGCAACGGCAGTTGGGACAGTCTGGTGCAATAGTTGCTGGAGTAAGGATGCCCACATATAAGGGACTGAAACCTGATCGATATTCCCCTCATGGAAATGGAAATAAACGCAAGCCATATCTGATCGCTGTTGGACTTTCAGCTGTATTGACTGTATAACACATGACCTGAACGCCTCAGCACTATTTGCGGAAAGATCTAGGGATTTTACACACAGTAATATCGACTTTCCGGATCCCACTGTGAAAAATGGTTTAGCATGTGATGAGGTGATGTCAGCTTTGGAAATCGTGCTTACGGTGCCCTTGAATCGATACAAGTCTGGACTCAGTCTCTTCATTTCGCCATTCTTGAACTTCCTTCGTATCTAGGACCCATTCGCCAGTACCTGGTGTAATCTGGTTGAGGAACTCCCTCTGCCTGTTCCGGCAGTCATCCAGACGGCAATGCGGTTGTCGTGCGAGCCATTTGCTGATAGCGGAAACTATCGCCCTATGTCAGTTAAAAGATGATTGGTATTTACCATCCACGAAAGTACCTCTGTTATCGTCCGATTCGCCGTTGTCAATTGTCTTAAACGCCCGCAGCATAGATGGCATACCCCTCCCGCCATCCGCGATGTGGACTGTAGTTCAGAACGGTTAGCTATGATCTGGAGATAGCGTCTAATCGCTCACAAATGTTCCACTGCCGACGGTCATTGTACAGATTCCCTCCTCCGCTCGCAATATTCTGATCTCCTTCTCCATCAGTCAGAAACTGACTGCCTGATCCTTTGTTATCCGCCGATGTGCGTGAGCCCATTTGGCGAGAGGGTGGTCGACTCATTTCCAATGGCAGTTAGGTAAGGTATGTTCTCCAGTGATACTGTCAAACTCTTTCTCCAGCGTAGCTTCGCAATTCTAAATTTCCCTTTATCATTAATTTACTTCTCCTTTGATCTGTGGCAAGTGCCCGGATAAATCAGGCTGGGCACCACACCATCAGTTGGACCCCCGGTTCAGCCTACAGACAGCCATGTCTCAGTCGAGGCATCGAACCGGTCAGAAAGTGCTGTACCGGTGAGTAAACTTCCAAAACCGCCTACTGATCTCATTCCACTTTCATTCGGTGTGTTGCCACCACTGTCATATGAGTCATGTTAGGCTATTTTCAACCCACACCTCCAGGATCCAAGGCATACTGCGCGGGTCGCCTGGAATCCCATCTAGGAGTCGGAAAGTATTGCCCCAGATTGTTATCTGATACTCTGAGGTCGAAGTTACATTTTCATGGAGGAACGAGTGATTTATTACGTTGTTGGTTCCCTCCAAATGTCTTTCTCTACTTTAGGGACTGTGAGAAGACGCGGTATACACGTGGGCGTCTCTTCTCGACGAAATCTCTTACTATGGTCGTTCTGAATGCTCACATTGTGTAATGTCTCTTTCCACCCCCGAGAGTAACGAACCAGTCGGTAGTTCTCAATCTTCACATTCATCGGCAACATATACTCACGACGATCGATGCCACGCACGATACACCCCGGTGAAAAGATCCAGAGGGAAAGATTATATTATCACGGTTGAGGAAAGTGATAATTCGGAAAGCGACACCGATTGTGAGCAGCCCCCGGGCTTGCCCACACGGCAGCCATCATCACCAACCCCTCGGAACCCGCTAAGAAAGACCGATACGGCGGCTCCCTCAGCCCGTCTTTCACGAACTGATACCAACTTCGAACAGCCATTAGTTAAGAGGGTATTCTCAGACCTCTCAACCAGCCCTCATCGTTCGGTTTACTACTACCGTGCCCACCACTCGGAGGCTAAGAGACAGTCGTCATCGGAACGAACTTCGTCTCCACCACGTCCCAACATTGACATTCCATACCCTTCAGTACCTGATATGAGCATACCAAGGGCGTACTCGCCAGATCCTGTGTCTTCCCGTCTTACTGGGACCCGATCGTCGTACCGCAACCAATCCCCAAACGTCCGCTATATGGTAAGGGAGAGAGGTCCAAGGGGTTACTCACCGTCACCACCCCGTATACGTGCGACGCGGTCCAGAATGTACTCGGATGTCATGCGATTAAACGATGAGCTTGATTACTACAAAGCCAGGGATCATATACTAAGCAGTTCTCAGAAACAGGAGCATAGGGAGGGGCAAATCCGAAGAATGGCCCAAGAAGACTTTGAGCGCCGCATAGAAGATAGGAAAAAGGCTCAAGAAGAGGCAAAGGAGGAGATTGAGCAAGCAAGACTTCAGGCAGAGCAGATTGCACGTGAAAAGCTGGAAGCCGAACGGAAGGCCGAAGAGGCGACTCGTAGGCGGGAAGAGGAGCAGAAACAACGCATGAAACAACAGATCAGACTCGAACTGGAGGCAGAGAAGCAAGCGGAGGAAGCAGAGAGGAAGAGCAAAGCTCGAGCGGAAGAGAAACTTGAAATGTTGATAAGAGCAAAGATGTCGGAGACATTTGAGAACTTTATGGAAACCGCTACAAAACGACTTCAGACCATGGAAAGATCAGGCCATTCCCAAGAGGGAGATTTGAAGTCTGATGTAGAGGAGCATGGTGAGAACTCGAACCACACTGGTGATGACAAGGTATCATGCAGCGGTCGGTCAGCCTCCAGGTCGCAGCCGAGCCCTGTCAACTCACCTGATCACTCTTCCACCACATCTACATACAAATCAGATGTTGGCGCTTTGTCACGGAACGGAAGAGAATGGGGGCAAGATTCCGTGTCTGTACCCGAAGCCGCACCGGATCCTCCAAGTGCTGACTATGACATTGAGGAAGATGCCATCCCGGATCCGGTCCACTCACGAAGATCTAGAAAGCCCTATTCTTGTAGGGATACGAGCTCTCGATCACGGGGACGAACTCGACATCGAAGTAATGCAAGCGACACTTTGCAACTTTCAGTAAGTTCTCAGGAGTATTGGGTACCTGAGACACCAGATTTCATTCAGCAGATTGCACATACCGTTGCAGGTATTTTGAGGGGTGCCACCTATGATGGAGAATCTATGACATTACCACCGATGAGCCCAAGTTCGCCATCTTTGCCTATTACAATCAATAAGTACCTCGAAGGCCAACCACGCGTATCAACCAACAAAGTCCCATTGCGGACAGAAAGAATGAATGCAAGTTCAGGAGTGAGTGATGGGACGGTATCTATCTCGGATGAGCAGGGTATCAACAACTTTCTCTCGACCCAAGATACAGAGTACCAAAATAGAGGCCGGATGGGCTTTAGAAGTAGTGAGTCGATGACGCGGGTCAACTCCGTGGCTTCTGCAGGCGCTACTAGTCTTAAAGCCCGGATGTCTCCTGCGCCTGATGTTATGGTCCGGCCAGAAGAGAGCCAAGGTACCACTATGATGGGGTTATTGGTGACTGAGGTGACTAATAATGGGGGGCGTGGAAGAATCGGTGACGGAAAGCTACAGCACTTCACAGTTAGCTCCTACACGTGTGTAAGGTCTTCAATCTGAAGATCGAACACGCAATGAAACGAATTGTTTAGATTCCATTTATGTATGACGCTGATTTATGGAGCGAGGAGGATGATATCATAATGGTGGTAGGGAGCCGCTATCTTGACGCAAGGATAGAATAATGCAATTGAACAAACAGATATTTCTAACCGTGCGTGGAGGATTACTTTTCAGTTAACGACGCCAAATGCTTCATGTCGTATCACCCGACATGTGACAGGGATGTCGCTTCCCCTAAACCACGTATTTACATTATTGTCAGCCCAGTTGTATGAAATATAACTTTGTAGACGCAATTGGACTGATCCTTGGTTCAATATATCATATGAACTACTATGTAAGTGAATACTTAAGTTTTAAGATAGTGATTGTGAACGAGGACAAAATATTTTTGTCCTGGTAATATTGCGATCCAGAATTAATTTGGCATGTAAAAACAGGTATATCTTCTTACCTTATCCTCACTATCACATGGTTATCCGTCTACCACGAAACAAGGCAGCATCGAAGTTTGTCTTTTGTATTATCAAGAAGTGTCTCCGACGCCGCAACCAGTCTCTTTTGCGGATACGTGAATGAACATACAGGCTTCTTACGAGATCACGGTCAGTGCAATAGCGACATTTTCCCCAACTGGCGACAAACCCACAGGCGTGGCATTGTCGTTTGATAGTCATACGTCTACGCCCTACCATGTGCCACAGCCCCTGTTCCCTAAGCAGCTAAGCCATCTAGCTTGGCAATCTCACATGCGTCCGACGAACCTTTTAGCCGACGTCATGGGGGCCAGAAAAGCTTGCTATTGTCGTGGATACAGATCCCATCGACATGCCAAGCACCTCGCTGAGCAGGTTAGTCTGACAGTTATTCCGCTTAGTTTGTTTCAGACCCCGATGACTAGCCTTCAGCGACGTTGGAAAGGAGTAAACGCGTTACTTTCAGCTCTAGTATCGCCGTGAACCATGTATTAGGGTCTCCCTGGGCTTCCCTTCCGTCAGAGCTTAGTATAGCGCCAACAGTGCTGACTGCTAACGGAACTGCCGGCACGGCCCGATGGAACATAGGATCCTAGACCCAGGGAGACGGTTCAGAGTCCCGGTGAGAGAAGAAGGCTAAGTACGACTAGTGGTATTGGTAGTATCTTGGGGATCAATAAATACACCTCAGTCCCAACTGTAGCTGTCACAATGGTCAGATTGGTCAAAGTCAAAGATGCGTCTCCAAGTATTTACTGCCGTAGCCACACTGGGGGCTTCTTCAGCCTGCCAGACGGTGTGGTCTCGCGATGTCGATTACAAGACATTTGGGAAAGAACTCTCCCAGACAGCCAGGGTGTACTACCCAGGCTCCGATGAGTTCAATGCAGCATCTACACGGTGGTCTAACCTTGACTTGCCGACCGTGAACATTGTTGTTGTTCCTGGCACAGAAGAAGATGTTGTCAAGACTGTAAGTTATCTCCTCTTCCCTCCTGAAAAGGCCAAGCGTAGTGTACACAATATCTCACAGACATCCTTCCTGTCACATCGCCTGAGCGCACTTGCTTCATTAATAGCATATCGGCTAACATCTTCGGTAGGTCCAATTCGCGAATAAGAAGAAACTCCCTTTCTTGGCATACAACAGTGCTCATGGCGCAATTACCACAATCGGGAAGATGAAGCAGGGAATCGAGATCTATCTGGACCAGCTCAGCGGTGTCAATATCTCCAAGGACGGAAAGAGTGTCACCATTTCTGGTGGGACCAAGTCCAAGAGGGTGACCCAGACGCTCTGGGAATCTGGCAAGCAAACAGGTAAGCTCACGTCCCAGCCTGACCGTGATTGGCCAAAGTAAATGCGAGATCATTACTAACTAGAATAAAGTCACTGGCTGCTGCGAGTGCGTCGGATATCTTGGGCCAGCTCTTGGTGGTGGCCACGGCTGGCTCCAGGGTCGCCATGGACTCATTGCCGACCAGTTCGAATCCATGAGAATTGTGCTTGCCAATGGTACTCTTGCTACTATTGACTCGAACTCAGATCTGTGGTGGGCTGTCAAAGGAGCGGGTCACAACTTTGGCATCGTGACTTCCGTTACTTCCAAGACCTACGACATCAAGCACAAGAACTGGGCTTTCGAGATCATGACCTTCAAAGGTGACAAGGTTGAGAAGCTTTACGAAGCGACCAATAAGTATATCTTGAAGAATGGCAAGCAGTCTACCGATCTCATCAACTGGTCTTACTGGTTTAACAAGCCCGATGCTGATCCTACCAGGGTACGTTGATTACTTGGTGTCATGCCTACCGTTACACTTTCTGACATTGCAGCACAGCCAATTATCCAAATTCTCTTCATGCAAGAAGGCGTCCAGGCCGTCAACCCTGGGTATACCAAACCGTTCCAGAAGTTGGGCCCCATCTCCGTCGACCAAAAGACAGGCGTCTACACCGATCTAGCCAAGTGGGTCGGCATCAGCACGACTGATGGACCCTGTCAGAAGAATGGAGCCATGAACCCTCGATTCCCTCTTTACCTTGAGGCATTTAATGCTACAGCGCAAAAAGAGGCCTTCAACTCCTTCGCAGACAACATCCAAGGTGCCTCGCCCTTCAACAACTCTTTGGTAACCTTTGACGGATACTCTCAAAAGGGTGTCAACGCTGTCGACGCCAAGAGTACCGCGTTTGCATACCGTGGCCAGAACGTCCTGGTTGGGCCGTTGATCTCTTACACTCCAGGCGGCGCTGATCGGGATGCCAAGGCTGCTGAACTTGGCAAGAGAATTCGACAGATCCTACATGAGGGAACTGGACGAAAGCACATCCCTACTTATGTCAATTATGCGTTTGGAGATGAGGGGCCCAACGAGTGGTATGGCAGTGAGAGCTGGAGACAGGACCGGCTTCAGAGCCTCAAGAAGGCTTATGATCCTGAAGGCATGTTTAGTTTCTATGCACCTATTGCTTAGAGACAATGACGTCGGCTTAAAACTCGCTTCCGAGAGTGCCGGTCATTTCTTTCTCTCCGTGTCGAGGAGTATTTTAGGTTTTGTGGTTTAGAAGGCTTAGATTAGATGTTGCAAAATATAAGCATCATGCATTTCAAGACTTTTATTTTCTTCAACTTGTTTTTCTTCATGCCTGTTATCTGATGTCAATGTTTTTCTACTGAGTATGTCGTTTATGACTTGAAGTTGGCGAAAGACATCGCTTGTAGCCATATTATGGAAGGTCAATGCTGTGACTCCGTAGTAGATGTGACTGTCCATACATTATCATGTCATTTCGGTCGAAATTCTTACTGGAAATAGTTGAATTGATCTAACTCGTGCATCTACTGGGAACCCTCGAGCTTGAGAGCTGTGAGTTGCTCACAAGCCTTGACAACAGCCTCCTGCAAATTCTCATCAGATGTCACAGCATGAGCCTGCCCCCTCTCCTTCTTTGGGTCAAAATAAGCACCAGTTAAGCTGGTATCATAGTCGCCCTCAGCCAGCATGACATATGTCTCAACACCATCCTCCAGCTTGCCGGGTGCGTCTTTACCCGCAAGCTTAGTAGGCACATATCCAGGATGAACGGAAATGACCGAAGTGTCCTTGAATCGCCGTGCAATAGCGTTGGCGAGCAGGACAAGATGAAACTTGGAGTCACAGTAGGCCTGGAAGGGGTTCCAGTCATTGTCTCCACGCTGTGTCCAGAAAATGTCCTGGATATCGGTGTTCTTGGTCTCGTGGTGGAGGACTGAGGCGATAAAGATGAGGCGCTTGGGGTGTTTGAGAAGACAGGCAAGCATGTATGGCGCAACGAAGTTGACGAAGACCTGAGAAGGCACGTCCAAGTCCGTCTTGCGGAAGGGTCCGTAGAGGAGTCCAGCATTGAGAATGATGGCGTCAAAGGTACCGATAGCGTTTGCGTCGTCGGCCAGCTTGCGCGTCTCGGCCACAGTCGAGAGGTCGGCGATGAGCACGCCGGCAGCGCCAGGACATTTTGCCTTTACCTCATCAGCGCGCTCTTGACTTCGCGCATGAAGATAGACCTCGTGCTTCTTCTCTACCAGCTGACGGGCTGCCTCGAAGCCGAAGCCATCCGTAGAGCCTGTGATCAAGATACGTGCCATGTTGCAATGTATGGTTGAACCAGATGGAGGTAGGAAGTGGTATGGGATGGGAAGTGTCCGTGTTTTAGCGTGATGGGCAGGGGGTTGTAGGAGCTTTGAAGAGCCGCGAGTGAGGGAATATCAAGCTTGATTACGTCGGGATCAACCGAGAAGATGCGTTGTGGGCCCCTAGTTATGGACCGACCATACAGCATCAAGTGTTGGTCGTTTTGAAAATATTGCGGAGAAAAGAGTAATGTAGTGGAACCTTGGCGCGGTGCGCGATTCATGTAATAGCGACAGGGGATGCCCTGTAGCCTTACGACGCCAACGTCTCT
This sequence comes from Fusarium graminum, assembly GCA_013266165.1. Taxonomy (NCBI): domain Eukaryota; kingdom Fungi; phylum Ascomycota; class Sordariomycetes; order Hypocreales; family Nectriaceae; genus Fusarium; species Fusarium graminum. Next base: position 24,089 of record JAAGWP010000222.1, read on the forward strand.
ATTCTGCAAGGATATAGTAAGTTCCCCTTAAAATCGGCTCAGGCGGGTTAGAACAGAGTTTGGTTCAGGTCACAGCACTAATCCGGCATAGATAGCTCAAGGGCCCATCAAGATACAACGTCGCGGGGGTGGGGAGTACGCCGATGAAATGTCAGATTCTCACCTACATTCACGTATCCTAGATTCACCCCCGCGAGATAGTCGACACGGAACTTTCGGATTCCGAGATAATCCCATCTTGATGATTATTTGGAGACTCGGATTCTGTTTCTCTCCGTCAAATTCGGCTTTCTCGGGTCAGCAATCGCGTCACTAGCTGACCTGTACGTCCAAGCGATATCGGGCCGTGCATGTTAGAAACAAGGAGAATTGTGAAGGATTTGACAGGCTATGTAGGCAATCTTAATAGGGATGGTTAGAATCTCGGTATCATCAGTAGTCCAACACTCAGTACATTGAACACAATGGCCATGACAACCACATCTCACTTGGGCAAATTTCGTTACCTGCGTCGAGGAACTGTCCCGACTCCAAGCAAAGAAGCATACTTGCTCCCCCCAATCGCCGAATTTGGAGATGTAGTCACACTACCTCTTATGGATTTGAAGTCTTCACTAAGTCTCGGAGATAACTCTCCTTATAAACTGTCAGTCCATGGGTTCACCGCACGCCGACACAGCTCAGCATTGCACGCAGCCCCCTATGACTATGCAAGCTGGAAAGACGAGAAACTCCTTCGTGAAGTATACCTCCCAGAAGTAGAGTCTTTTGTCAAGCACCTGACAGGATGCACCAAAGTTGTGGTTTCTGCTGCGGTGGTGCGTAACCAGTTGTACAGCGAGCCAGACACTTCCTCTTCTGCGCCAACAGAAGACACTGCTCAGAGTCTGAGCGACGAGGAGACTACACAGCCGTTTCCGCCCATTTTCGGAAACTCTATCAAAGACGGCGTTTGTCCAGCTCCAAAGGTGCATCTTGATTGCACTCCAAAGGGCGCAAGGTGCCATATTCGTCGCTATCACAGCGAGGTCGCGTTTGCGGCTGAAAACGTCATTGAAGCGGAAAACATGTTGCTCGAATCTGGCGTCCAATGGAATGATCTCGAAGACCACTATCACGGAGATGAGGGTGTTCCTCGCTTCGCCTTATTTTCGATACGGAGACCTTTGAAGACCGTCCAACGTGACCCTGTTGCTTTGTCCTCCGCTGCTTCATTTCCTACATCTGATTACGTGCCATGCAATCAGCGTGAGCCTACAGACCATCGTATTCCTACTCGTCTGTCACGGATCATCAATCTTGCAAACGGACTCACCGAAGATGCCGACAAGGATAATTGTTCATACCAGACACAGAGCTACCTTGCTTATGCACCTCATGATAAAGAACAAACGTCTCACGATTGGCACTTTATCTCGGAGCAGGAGCCTTCTGATGTTTTGGTGATTCAACTTTTTGACAACGAAATGGAGTCGCAGTCGAGAGCGCCACTGGGAGAGGGTAAGAGTGTTTCTGATCTGGGGGTTGGAGGGGCAGTTCATAGTGCATTTGAGCTGGTCGGTCAGGATGAGAACAACGAGGCCCGAAAAAGCATTGAAGTAAGGGTCGCCGCATTCTGGTGAATTAGTGTATTTTCAAAATTTACTTGACTTTTTGGCCTGTCACCATCCTTGAGCACACCTCTCTACCAGCCACCCAGGGTATTTCCACTGTAGATGGAGTCACATAATCTCCACATCCTCCACTGAAGTTTTGGTCAGACTTACCACGTACTTTTTCATCAACCCAGCTCATCCTGTCCATTACAGTCGCGGTCTAGGGTCTTCTCTCAACCCCATCATCGCGGTATGCTCAGCAAAATACAGTCCGCTTGCTGAAGATCTCGCGTGCGAGGTCATCGCGATTGGTGACGAAGTCCGCGAGCTTTTATACTCAATACCTGTTGATGACGAGCCACCGCAAACCAGCTCAGACACATCCAACGCAATGTATACCACGTTTACCTCCGGAACTACAGGGGTACCAAAGGGCATTGTGACTGAGCATGCTGCTTTTCACGCTATGGCGATGGCAAACGGCAAGGCACTCGGAATCAACAGGACCACGAGGATGCTGCAATTTGCGTCGTACTCCTTCGACGTGAGCAATCGCGATGTCCTTGTCACGCTCATGTTCGGCGGCTGCGTCTGCGTACCCTCTGAAGATGAGCGTGTCAACGACCTTGCAGGATTTTTGGATCGTCATTCTGTGAATATGGCAAGCCTGACACCCTCCATGACAAGTTCCTTGACTCCCACTTCTTGCTCGAGCCTGCAAAAGCTTGTGCTTGGAGGCGAGCCAGTGACGAATAGCCATATCTCGACATGGGCCAAGCACGTGCAGCTCTTCAATGCCTACGGCGTGAGTAAGAGCACTGGAATAGCGGCTTTATCACAAATCAAGGCAGATTATTCCCCAAGCAACATTGGCTACGGCTGTGGTTCAAGTCTCTGGGTTGTGGCGATAGAACAGCCTGCGAAACTGGCACCTATCGGTGCAGTGGGTGAACTCGTCATTGAGGGACCTTCTGTCTCACGCGGATACCTGGGCGACAAGCTCCGGACAGATGATCACTTCACAACAAGTCCTGAATGGAAGAAAAGGGTCTACGACGAATTTAGTCGATTTGACACGGGTGCCAGAGCTTTCCGTACGGGTGATCTCGTGCGGTATAACCTGGATGGCTCACTGCAGCTCATGGGGAGACGAGACCATCAGGTCAAAGTCAATGGGCAACGACTGGAGTTGACGGCTGTCGAACACCATGTAGCAGCATGTACTCAAGCTGTTGAAGCTGGATTCTCACATACTGCCGTCGTCGCTGTCAAGGGGGACGAGAGCTCATCAACCAAGCTCATCGCCTTCTTAGGACAAGATACATCGAGAGGACCTCTCGATGTGGACGATGTGATTTCCGGACAGCTGCAGGATGTAGATCAACTGAGATCATCATTGAAAAGAGTCCTATTGAGCTGTTTGCCGACATACATGGTTCCATCTGACTTTATACTCCTTCAACACATACCGCTCACAACATCCGGTAAGTTGAATCGCCTTCTGCTTCTAAAGACAGCTGCACAAGTGCTGTTTGAGTCTCGGAACCAGCAGGATACTGCGAGTGAAATTGTGAGGAATGGTCAGGCAGTAGCGTCGCCAAAGGAAAAGCTTCTCACGCGAACTTGGGCCGAGATTTTGGGGATCGAAGAGGCGAGCATCAGACACAGCGACTGCTTTCTTCGCCGTGGAGGAGATTCAATGGCAGCAATCAGGACAGCCGCCAGTCTTCGTGAACAGGGTTTCGTCATCTCTGTGTCTGATATCTTCAAGTTTTCTGTCCTATCGGAGATGGCCTCGATGTTGGTCAGCAACAAGCAGCATGTTTCTATGACAACACCTGATCCGTTTTCGTTATTGGACCAGCCATCAGTTATAGTCGATGAGATCGTGACGGAAACTGGCTTATCTCTCGAGCTCATCGATGATGTGTACCCGTGCACCCATATGCAGCAAGGATTGATTGCTCTGACGGCTCAGAATTCCCAGTCATACATTGGAAGCTATACCTGGCAGCTTGCTGATGGCATTGACACAGAGCTGTTCGAAGATGCTTGGAGGATGACTTGGAGTTATGATCCCATCCTTCGCTCTAGGATGATACAGACCTCTCGCGGCATCTTCCAAGCCGTCATAAGGACAGAGATACCCTGGAAGGCTGTCGCTGATCTCACACTATGTCCAAAGGAGATTGAGACCAGCCAAGGAAGCCTTGTGAGGTTCTACATAAGTAGAGGGTGTTTCCGGATGGACATACACCATGCTCTGTTCGACGAATGGTCACTAGATCTTATACTGGCTCAAGTCGAGCGAGCATATGCAGGGAAAAAGTTGGAGGTGCGGCCATTCAGCCCATTTGTCCGACATATCCTTCAACAGTATGACTCGACGTCCGAGGCGTTCTGGCGACAAGAGTTCTCCGGGATCCAGGCTCAGCGATTCCCAGTAAGTCCTTCACGAGCTGGACAAGCGACTGGGACGGTTGTTCTTGAGCATTTCTTACACCTTGAAACCCATATGTCGACCGAGTATACCCTCTCGTCCATCCTGAGGCTCGCGTGGGCGATTGTTCTGTGGCATCAAACCGGAAGCGATGATGTTTTGTTTGGCTCGACTGTTAGTGGTCGCAATGCCAACATGCCTGGCATCGATCAGCTCAGCGGACCTACCTTGGCAACACTTCCTGTGCGAGTCAAACTACCTACAGACCGATCAGTTCGTGAGGGTCTAGTCCAGGTCCAAGAGCAATTCATCGAAATGATGGCTTATGAGCAGACAGCATTGTCACAGATACGGCAATATGGAAAAGAGGCTGCTCAAGCATGTAATTTCCAGAATCTGCTTGTCGTGCAGCCACAGGAAGAAAAGGCCGAGTCTTCTATATTCAAGCCCTTTCAAAGTCAACAGTCTGAGAACACCAATGCCTTTGCTAGTTATCCGATGGTGTTGATATGTCGCCCGGAGAACGGTGGTGTCACTGTCAAGATGGCATTCAAAGATGATCTTCTGACGCGGGACGCAGGAGAAAGCATTCTCAGACAGCTATCGCATGTCACGAAGCAAGTCGTATCTTCAGATAATATGCTCCTCTCAGTTGTCAGTCTGATACCTCCTCAAGATCTCGCCATGATGAAAGAATGGAACCTTGCACTTCCCAAGTCCGTCGATATCTGTATACATCAACGCATCCAGCAATTATGTATCTCACAGCCCCAGGCACCAGCTACTCACTCTCAAGATCTAGACCTGACGTATTCTCAAATCGGAAAATACTCGGAGATGTTCGCGCATAAATTGATAGCTGCAGGTGTAAGGCAGGGCGACTTTGTACCAATTCTCTCCGACAGGACTCCCTGGGCTCCAGTCTTGATGCTGGCGGTCCTCAGAGTCGGAGCGGCGTTCGTAATGCTTGATCTCTCGCATCCAGTGCAGAGATTGCGGACTATGTGCTCCATCATCAACGCAAAGCTTATGGTCTCATTTGAGCAGCATGGTCACATCAGCGATAGACTGCCACTGCCCATCACCATCTTCGATCCCAAATCTGACACAAGCAGCCCTCATCAAGAACCTCCTAAGGCCTCACTTCCGAGCGTGTCTCCGGATCTGGAAGACCCCGCTGGCGTGGTTTTCAGCTCAGGATCCACGGGAGTACCCAAGGGCATTGTCCTTTCCCACGGCGCCATCTCCACGAGTGCATCCGTCATGCGCGAACATGGGATGCTTACACCCGCAAGTCGAGTTTTTCACTTTGCCTCGTTTGCATTCGACATCAGTATTGGTGAGGTCTTGTTTACACTCGCTGCTGGAGCTTGTATTCGTGTGCCCCGTGAGGAAGATCGAAGAAACAACCCCGCAAAGGCAGCAGGAGATTTGAAGGTGACGTGGGCTTTATTGACACCGCCGGTCATCAATCTGTTTGATCCTTCAGATGTGCCCACCTTGGAAGTACTCGGATCATGTGGTGAGCCACTAACTACACAAATTGTCGACATCTGGGCGCACAGATCAAATCTATTTGCTATGTATGCTCCAGCTGAATGCACTGTCATTTCCCATATCGGGCGAATCCTACCTGATAGTCATCACTCCAGTATCGGCGGCAGCTTCGGGGCTGCGTCTTGGGTAGTTGATCCCACAGATCATCGACAATTAGTCCCTCTCGGAACAGTAGGCGAGTTAGTGGTCGAAGGTCCCGTGGTAGCATCCGGCTATCTTAATGATCGAGAGAGGACGGATCAAATGTTCATTACAAGTCCCCCCTGGCTTGCCGATTTCCGCTCTTACTCAGGCGGAATGTACAAGACTGGCGACCTGGTGAGACAAACACGTGACGGCTCTCTACAGTTTATCGGTAGGAAGGACGGTCAGGTGAAGCTGTACGGGCAGAGACTCGAAGTCGGCGAGGTTGAACATGGCATCACATCAGTATGCACATCTATCAAGATGGCCGCTGTCGAGTGTATCAAGATTGAGGGCCAAAACAATCGGGTGTCTCTCGTGGCATTCATTGATCCAGAAGTGGGAGAAGCATGGGGGGCGTCTTCGGACAATGAATCAGCACGCGATGGCCTGGACTTGATCTTTTCACCCAAAGATTGCTTCTATTCAACCATCTCAGACGTGCACACGTCTTTGTCGGAGTTTCTTCCATCCTACATGCTTCCTTCATACTTCATCCCACTCGGCCACGTCCCTCTCAGCTTGTCCGGCAAAGTGAATCGGCGTTTTCTTCGGGAGCAATTCACAAGCCAGTTGGCAGATAGATTACACCTTTATCAGCCGAGGCTCAAGGCTGATGGCTTTGAAAGCCTTCCTATGACGGAGCACCAGAAGGCTATCAAGACTATTGTAGGCGAGGCCCTGAATCTGGATCTAGCGACGATATTCATGAACGACAGTTTTTTCAGTCTGGGGGGAGACTCCATCTCGGCTATGGTCGTCTCTATGTCGGCCAAACGAAGAGGCATATATTTACCTGTCGCAAGCATCTTCACGCATCAAACGCTTGGCAAGATTGCTTCAGCCTGCGATCCGGATGCCGCGGTCGATAAGACCAGAGTTGATAGTCTCCGATCCTCTACTTCACCCGCGAATAGTGCCAAAAAGACCCTGGCCAAGCTCCCAAGTCATGTTTCTCAAGAGATTGCGAACAATGTCCTGGAAGTTAGTCCAGCAACTGAGTTCCAGGTCATGACGCTCTACAACTTCTACTATCGGTATTTGTGGATTTCCCTGCCTGAACAAGTCGACCAAGGTCGTCTACAAGATGCTTGTAACCAACTAGTACAAAAGCACTCCGTCCTGCGTACCGTCTTTTACACGTGCGATGATAAATCGGTCGTACAACTGACACTGGGCACGATGCCTGTGAAAGTGGTCCAATACTCAAACGTTGAAACGATGGAACAACACTGTGCAGATGACTCTGTCGCCGCAAATGTACCCATAGACGGCGAGCTGGGAATTCAGGCACAGTTATTAGATCTGAAAGACTCCAAGAAACTACTCGTCTTTCGGATGCCTCATGCCCTGTTTGATGGGATGTCATTGAGCACTATCTGTGAGGACCTCAGTTCGGCGTATAGTGGAAAACCTGTCGCACCCTGTTCACAGTTCTCAGACCACTTGGAGTATGTCTCGGAGAGGAGAACAGCTGAGACTTATGAGGTATGGAGGGATGTGTTGGGCAATAGCCAAATGACCTACCTGAGTTGGAAGTATATCGATCCGGCGGTATTGAGTGATTCGCGATCATCAACAGCGGACACGAGCATTTCACAGGCTACGGTAGTAACGGCAAAGCTTGAAACAGCGTCAATCGTCCCTCCACCTAATACGACAATGGCTACTCTGGTGAAGCTGGCATGGGCAATTACACTCTCCCGACTATTCACACCCGGTCAATCCACTAATGAGTCTGAGGAAGGCTTGGGCGATGTTGTGTTTGGTCAGGTTGTTCACGGCCGCGGGCTTGGTATTCCTCACGAAGACCGCATCGTCGGTCCATGCCTCAACATCATCCCTGTGAGGGTACATATCCCTCACAAAGCCACCAAACACGAACTGCTTTCCCAGGTCCAGCAGCAGCACATCCAAACCATGCCAGTCGAGAACCTCGGTCTTGGTGAGATCGCTCGCAATTGTACCTCATGGGCTCCCGGCACAAAGTTTGGAAGTTTTGTGCGGTTCCAGAACTTTACCAACAACCAGGATCCGACTTGTGATTTCGACGGCCAGACCTGTGAGACGGGTTTGTTCAGTCTCCCGAACAGGCCGTCAAAGACTGCGAATTTGCTTGTTATTCCTTTACCATTACCATGACAATATCGAGTCACGTGTTAGGTCAAGAATTGGCGGATTACGTGGTTGGTTATTTTGGCAATGTGATGGCAAGTCTCGCGGAGGAAACGGATTGCAAATTTCTCGTACAGTAGTTGATGGAGATGCCGATCCTGCCTAAAAGAAATAGGTGTCTCTCATTTTGATTTAATTATCCTTGTCATTTTGTGATGCCGTATCGTATCCTGGGCTTACATGGCAGGGGTGAGCAAGGAAGTATGGGCGTGCAGTATTCCATGCGTAGGCGTGCGCAAGGTACAGTCAGCTCCACAGTCATAAGGTGAAATGAGACAAATACTGGCATTATAAGGACAGGATATTCTGCCTGAACTCTACAATACATCGTTCATTTTACTTTCTCCACAGAACTTACCCGCCATGAATGCCACAAAGTATCGTGTCGCCATCATCCAGAATTTTCTCATTGGTGAAACCGGCGGGAAACCAATGATTGATAGGATTTCTGAGCTCATCCTTCAGTCAAAGCCCAACGCCGAAATCGAGATCTTTGTTCCCATTGAGAACAATGCGTTGCCCGATATAGATGCGGTAGATCTCGTTATTCTGACTGGGGGACCGTTCAATCTTTTGCAGGACGACAGGCCTACGTGGGTCAACGAAACCCTAGATTTCGTCAAACTCGCAACCTCCGGCCGGTCTAAGCCAAAGATCTTGGGTATATGTTGGGGCCAGCAAGTAATTGCGCTTGCCATGGGTGGTTCTTTAGCCAAGTCAGACAGAGGTCACTGTGTAAGAGTTCATTCTTCGTGGCGATGACGATCAAAATTGACCAAAGCCCCAGATCGGAATTGAGAGCATCCCATTGAACTCGGATGGCCAAGTACTTTTTAATGCCAAGACTTTGGTATGAGCCTTTTCTATTGACAAGGAGATTCGAATATTGATCTTCATAGGACATCCATAAAAATCACGAAATCGTTGTGACCAACAACGGCCCGCTTCTTTCCTGTCTCGCTCCTAACAACGAGATCCTTTTATCAACAAACAATCAAGTTCTTACTTTTCAAGGTCATCCTGAAATGGATAAAGACCTTTCCCAAATGTTTGTGGCTACTGAAAGTGTATCCTTCTTGCCTCGTTCTCAAATGAAAACTGGCCTCAGGCCACTCGATGGACATCACGACGGCGAATTCATCTTTAAGGCGGTTATGGAATGGGCTTCAGAGGAGAGTTTAGATTCATATGAGGCCAATGGTACTTTCCACACTGAGAGTCTACTATCTGGTAGCTATTACTTGGCCGTTGTTACACCATTCTTCCACATGCCGGAGCTGATGAATCTGCTTTGGACCTCTTTCCTTATCGTCTGTTGCACCAGGTATTTTGCAATTGATGAAGTGTAATGGCAACAGGTTGAGTTTTTTTGTAGGGCTTTGGAGCGTAGTCGTGATCCGTGAAAGGGCTTTCGTCTAAAGTTTGATATGAGGAAACATCACCAGCTGTATAGCGAGTTGTTCAAAACCTTGGCCCTAAGTCTTCCACTGGCTTGCTCGATAACGTGGTGTTGTTGCTACGTGATCGAAAAGGCAGAAAGAGGGCCTTGTCAAATCGCTGACTGCATGGTTTAAGAATTTATGATCTGCGCCTCATCAAAGAACGCAGCAAGACATAACTCAACAGGAGACGCAAACGGCCGATGAAAAAAGATCATGTCGTTACTAGAACTTCTAGGCCTCATTCATCTTGTCTCATCTTGAGAGATTGCAGGTTAGATTATCTATCCCTCCAGTTGGCGGGCAGTTGATGCTCAATCGCATACAGCTAGCAGCGCCACTTGATACGGTTATTGGACAGTTGGTTCAGGACCTGTCATGCACTATTCTACAAAGTGTTCTCCTTTCATTAGACCAATATCAATTCCACTGTTGGCACAGTCTGGCTCCTATGCCTACTACATGGCTTCGCCCTTCCAAAGTTTCTCCTCCGCTTGCATCACACAATGGAGCTCGTTAGGCCTTGGGAGCCCAAGCTCAGCGTCAAAATCCACCCCAAGTGGGTGAAGTAACTACGAGAACATGAATATTTGTTGTTCTTTCGGGTTCAGTAGCAATGGATCCAGTCAGGAATCAACGTTATCGCGTAGGCAAGTCGTAAGTCACCGTCAGGTCTTTGCATGCTGAGCGATGGGCTTTGAGACACTGGCTAGCTGACAGTTCCTAAATCTAGCCCCTCAAGAATTTCTGAACATCCCATTCGAAGAATCTTATTGTATCGCTGCCTGTGAAGAATCCATACAGCCCCAGATTCCAGCTCAAGGCAGATACAGATGCATCTGCCATTATCTTGAACAAGATTCACCGGAACACGCACTCAGTCTATATCGGGGGTCTGGGATCCTTACTAATGCCTCGTGGGACATATACTGTTAATCCAACAGGCAAGGCTTGCTTATTCTTCATGAGCCAGTAGGAGACAACAGCTTTCTCCATGGACGATCTCTCTATTGGATGCAAGATTATACAGTATACGGGCGATTTTCCCATGACTGGTTCTTTCAATGAACAGGAGACGTGGATTGTTTCATAGGAATACCATGCGTCAGAAGCGTCAAATGAAACAACAGCCAAGAGTCTAGAAGTAAAGGATTAGAGTTTCCAAGGACTTTTCAATTTGGATGACTGCGGTTTATGAAGTTCAAGCCTAGCTATATAACCTTGCATCAGCCTTGGCTCAATGTTAGCTATGATAGCTGCCTTGCCGGGGACCCTCTACGTGTCCCAAATAACAAATGAAAGATTGGTTCAAAAGGCCCCACGGCTACGCAACAAAGCGAGTGGCAGACGACTATAGTCAAAATACGTATAGTCAGACGACTCCAGATCATACGTGAGGAGTGGTCCTTCAAAGGAAATATCAGTTCGTGTCCCAGAGACGAACTTGTTTGAACTAATAGCAGTTAACTAGTAAGGATTGCGCCAAGCTGGTGGGCTAATTCGTGCTAGGGACTCTACAAGCTCTTTACTAGTGAGATCAATAGTCGTAAAGTGGCTGGCTAAGTAGCTTTGCCTAGTCTTAGTTCTGTCATGGCCTTTCCTTATCGGGCTTGTCCCGTACCCTCACGGTCGCAATGTTTGAGACACTGCTAACCTGTAAATTCAGATTGAAGCACGGTCAGTGCCTTCAGCCGTTCGAAATGAATATATCGTTCAATGCGCGGTGGCAACCTGATGCTTAGCTTTATTAAATTTTGCTTTAGTTATTCACTAGTCTATAGGAGCTGAACCTCGTAAGATTCAGTAGTTTTTCACTGGTGGCATCAAGTCGCCTTGAGAATGGACGCTAATGTAAAGCTAAGTCAGCACTATGAGACTACGAGTCGGACGGCTGGCTGGACCCTTGAACTACACAAAGGAATAAGGTCTCTTAGCACCGTATCAGCTAAGATCGGTGCGCATCTCTCCAAATGAATCTATAAAGAGAAGCTTGTAGTCAGTTGCTTCTCCCTCATTCATACAACATCACCGTCATAGGAACGTCTAAACTCGGTACAGAGGTCAACTGCTCTCATCTTTCGGAAACATATTTTCAAAATGCCAAACTACCAGCTTCACATTACTGTTTCTGGACAATACGTCAAGATGTTTAACGGACTAGGTTACAAGCTCTGCTTCGCCAGCGGCGTCAAGACTGGCGGAAAAACAAACTTCAACTTAGTTGCTGCCACTCACTGCAAGATACACAATCTGGGTTTGTCTTTGAGTCCAGAGAATACTGACATATGGGCGTCTAGCTGTTGCAGATAGTATCAGCGTCCAGTGGAGCGATGACTACTCGATTGCTGCGAGCCAGGACAGATTTGAGCACGGAAGTGAGTGGCTGACCGCAACTTGGCTTGGCATGATAACAGATTACTCATGCAGTGCAACAGTCACCCTCACTGCGTCAACCAACATCACTGATATTCAAGTTGGCCAGAGCTATACTCTTCCTGCAAACTGGACAAGCGGCGCGGTCAACCCGGATTCCGACTCGCCTGCAGACGGGTTTAGATTTGTCAATAAGACCAACGGAGCCGGTGCCGTTCTGTACAGACGTGTCAATGGAAGGCCCTCGCCCATTTATTACAGCTCGCATGCGCCACTACCCCCGGGAACTGAGGACTTGACTCCTGTTCCAAAGATCGTGGTGTGGTTCTCGCCTGATGTTCAAGCTGGCACAATGATCTCAGACTTTGATGGTGCGACCATGATCATTGATCTATCGGGAAGAACACAGATTGAGCTTGGATTCGACGGAGAGTGGTCACAAAAGTAAGAGGAGTCAATCTAGGACAACAATTCGGTACTGTGGTTCAGTTGAGCAAGCGATAAATGCTCGAACATCACTATCAAGAAAATTGATAAATCTCAGTATCTGAGCCCTAATCTCAATCAGCGACCACTTCTAATTCATAACACTTTTATTCTATGTTAAATCGATCGACTAAGTCACGTAAGAGAGCTCTTTTCTGTTCCAGAGACTTCAATATGTAAGGCTATGCCAGAAAGCTCTGCCAATTCTCTCCCAACACGTGAATATCACCAAGAGCAAGCTGAGTTACCGATGAAAGCCAATGTCAACCTAGTCAGGCTCGTGGAGTGGCGAATGTGGGAATGTGGTATTAGGCAACTAGCTAGATTGAGGAGCAAGTAAGCTGACGTAACACCCCAATGTAGGATTAAATACTGACCGTAAGTAGAATTATATTCTCTAACATACTAATCGCATCTACATCTCACATTTTAAGCTTTCAATCACATACAGAGTGTTTTTGAATGATGTCTGCTCTTCCAACTGTAGCTATCGCCGGTGCAACTGGTAATCTCGGTGCAAAAGTTACTGACGGCTTTCTGCAAACACCATTTCGTGAAAGGTATCATGACGTCATAGTTCTGGCACGCTCGCGCTCACCCAAGACCGAGGATCTTGTGAATCGCGGCGCATCACTGCGTCTTTACGCCGAGGATAACTTGACACAGGCACTAAATGGAGTGAATGTCTTGATCAACACGTACGTTTACTGCACTCTCAACGTGGCGAGACCTGACAAAGCTTTAGTGTAGGCCCTAGTGGCCATCACTTCAAAGAAGCACTTCTTCGAAGCATCCCTGGGTCTAGCGTGAAGCTCTATTTCCCGTCCGAGTTTGGCGTCGACCATTATGTGCACAACTTTCCACACGAAGAGTGGGACGCGAAGAAGGCGCACTTCCGGCTCGCATCAGACCTCATCTCCAATATAAGCATATGTCGCGTCTATGCGGGCCTTTTCCTCGAGGACTCTATCGGTCCGTGGTTTGGATTCGACACCAAAAGGGGCAGATACGAGGCAGTAGGGGATCCAGGGCAAAGGACGTCTTACACGAGCATGTACGACGTTGGCAAGGCGCTCGCGATACTTGCATGTCAGCCAGTCGGTTCAGTATCGCCAGAGGTGCACCTGAGCGGCGATAGCAAATCCATGACTGAGATTGCAGAGCTTATGGAAGCGAACGGGGCTGGCCGTATCAAAGTGTCCAGCGTGCCGCTTGAAAGCTATAGGGCTAGCGTCTTGGCGAAGCCGTCGCCTACCCCAGAGCGGTACTTACGATTCTTGATGGGTGAGGGAAAAATTCACCACTCTATCGATGGGATAGGTAATCAGAACGATATTATGCAGGCAGATGGAGGGCTATCAACTTGGAGGTCCGTGTCTCAATTGGCAAAAGAGGCGCGTGGCAGACCTTGGGCCGAAGCAGAATGGGAATCATCTGATTGATGTTGATACGAAAATGACGTTATACTATTGCCAGCGATTCCGCGTTAGAAACAACGACTGTTTTTGAAAGACTCCTATCTTGATTGGATCATAGTTAAAATTCAGCAAGCTTTTTCGTCACGAATTGAGGCCGAAATACATGCCATCTAACAAAATGATCTCAGCACCGAGGCCTATTCTCTGGACCAGTACGGAACCCATCGACAGCCTAGGGAGCAGAGAACATAGCCATTCAAGTTCCAAGCGCAGCGTCATACCAGCCACGGCCAACACCCTCAAGCCAGCTCAACTGTCTGTTTGACGATCGCCTGTTCTTGGAAGTGACTAGAATATGTTGTATTTACCACGTGATTGTACTGTACTAGACCAGTCACGAGCTTGTGGCCCGAGCTGACCAGAGTCCCATTCGAGTTTAGCTTGCGATATGAAGTATTTAGTTTCCGCAGTGGAACACACTTTGTACTACCCGTCTGAAAAGCATGAGATGATTCCACGCGGTTTGGCTCGAATGGTAAGCTTAATTCATCAAGTTTAGCAGTACTCATGACTAGCAGATTATATCCTGTGCTGCCCCGATGACGTGGGGCATTGCGTCAATAGGCATGGCAGAAAACAAAACCCTCCGGGCTTCAAGGAACGTTGGATCACGACGTGACACACAGGTCGCACCTGGACCAACAACTCGTGTAAAAATTTGACCATGAATCTTAGGACGTAGATGATATGCTCGCATCAAGCAAAGCATACTCAGGTCATGACTGCCCTGGGAGAGGGTTTCTATGATTGAATCGGAAGAAAATATGTCACTTGTTATTGCCGAGGGATGATTCCCTCAACTATTTATGCGTATCAAATTGACGGACACGCTACTGGAGGCGATTACTTACATGCTAACCTCGCGCATGCACCTTGTTGGGAAATCATGCAACGCTTATGCCCCTCGCCCATCGCAAACCAGTACCGAAATAGGGACGTCTATTGACGTGTGCAGTGATGATCGACAGAACCTCGGTTAGTTTAATTCTGGCTCAACGATTTGGTAGTCAACTAGTGACAGAAGTGGAGCCTACTAACATCAAAGAGACCGGTAAGCCAAGTGGCAGAATTCGCATGTGGCAGCCAATGTTCATGATCAATTATATAAAGGCTCAGCCCAACTTTCTCGATATTTTCAAAAGTTCTAGTCTCATCATCACCCTCGATACAGTGCACCCATCATGGCATCACGATCCTCGACCGTCGTGGTCGAGAGTGACTCGTCACGTCTCGACGCAAACCCTACATCCAGTATAAAATCGCGACAGAACCCAAAGGACTCTATGAAGTCTACCTGGCGCCAAGCCGATAAAAACAATTGGACAATGTCGCACTGGTTCTTCGAAATCCTTGGTATTCACCACGTTACATTGAACAAAGAAGTTCCTGTGCATACGAAAACAGACAAAGTGCCATACACACCAGAATGGCAGCTGCACCGTTGGGTGCTGGTACATTCGCTTGTTCCAATGGCTATACATCACGCCTATGTGCTATACACTGGCCAAAACCTTACGCCCATCCAAGCCTTTGTCTTTTACAGCGTCGCTTTCAAGATTGCTGCGGTGCACACACTACATGCCCTACGTAAGGTCGGCCACCAGACGGGCTTTTTGGATGGCGATAAACATGAGAGAGATGGGGTTCCCGACGTCGGTGTCGCCAAGGTCGTCAAGAGTCTTCTAGCCACGTCTAGCTTTCGCCCTGTCTTTACTGTATTTCTCAGCTACCGTCACGCCCAGGCTCCTTCATCCACGGATTGGTTCTGGCTCCCACTCGAGATTGGACTGTACGGCATCGTGCTGGACTTTTGGTTCTACTGGTACCATAGACTCATGCACGAGATTGGCAGCCTGTGGCAGTACCATCGCACCCATCACTTGACCAAACACCCCAATCCACTTTTGACTCTATACGCCGACTTTGCACAGGAGGTATTCGACGTCGCCGTTATCCCTCTTATGACTTACGCTTCTCTCAAGTTCGTGGGTCTTCCTATGGGCTTCTACGAGTGGTGGATCTGCCACCAATATGTCATGTTTACCGAGCTGGGTGGTCATAGCGGCCTGCGTGTCTATACAACACCTCCCAGCACACTTGGCTGGCTCCTCCGTTTGCTCAATGCCGAGCTTGTGATTGAAGACCATGATCTCCACCACCGAAAGGGCTGGAAGACAAGCGGCAACTATGGCAAACAGACTCGGTTGTGGGATAAGATCTTTGGTACTTGCATTGACAGGATCGAGTTGAAGGAGGCAAATATGGATTGGGATACAATTATTGACCTTCCGATCTTTTGGTAACCGATTTGCCATAGCTGATGCCTTTAACAAGTTAGCAGATGCTCGGAGACTATTGTATGGTTTGGGATGTTCATCTATTTTATAGCGCGATGTGTGACGTTGTATACTCAATTAGCTATCAAACTAGGACAAAAAGTTCAATATGTCATTGCTTTTCGTGATTTACTGATGTGCCATGCTGAACTAGATCTCCACGTAAAGCTTCAATAATTTCTTATTTATGAAAGGGTCCCATTAGCTTGGATTTAACCGGGTATATAACACTAGCTAGGAATCCAACATATCCATATTTATCTACGATTGTGGTCTGGTAAACGTGCGCGGGCTTGACATCTTCGATGGTAAATTTAGTGAGGTTTTGTATTATAGCTTATTACTAGTTGATATCTCACATTTGATATACTCAGGTACTATAAGTAAGGATTGAGACATGAGCAAGCATATATAACTACATCTACGGGAATACACGGGTCCTATCCACTTTTCCACCAGCGAGCCACTGCTGTCTCCCTGAATACTTGAGACCACGATTAGATATACCCGTTCGGCTGTATATTGCCCCAGCACTTCGATGGGCTATTACTATTGTCGCACCTTTAGTTTTTGTTTATTAAGAGTAAAAGCAACTCGAATCTATGTAGCTTTACTGCTCTACTGCGCACATATTACCTTACGGAGATTGTTGGGCCGTTGTAGAGTTGGACACCCGGATCATTGAGTAAAAAGGGGAACCTAGCTCTCACTAAATCGACTAGGAGGTACCCCATTATTTTTTCCCCTTAAACCGTGGGCAAGAGGAGTCGATTTTTGCATGAATGGTCTTGTGTCGCTATGTCCTCACTGAAGAAGCAATTGTGGCAACGGTTCAGTCACACGACCAATGTCTAGTAATATTGAACTCACTGGTATTGTTGTCTAACGTAAAGCCTGCACTCTTTAGTCTCCTATCAAAGCTCCTAGCTCCATCGACCATGACGTGAATGACCAAGTAGGGCCCACAACTTATTGGACGGAATTGACAGGGTTGAATCAATCAAGGTTTGAAAGCAAAATGTGGGTAGTGCTAAGAATAGTTTTAGAAAGCTGGGGCGGGCATGAATGTCGGCATAAAGTCATCACTTTTAGCACAAGCTGTGTTCTGGAAGCAGTCCGTGCATCGGGTCGTTGACACTACACTACCACCTCGTCAGCCCGGTGCAATGCGATGAAGCTCGTTGAGTCAATAGAGAGTTCTACGTAGAGACTCGAGGGAAGCAGGGTTGGAACGACAGCTGGAGCCAAGACTGGGCGGTGCATCTGATCTATCCCTTTGGAGACCAGAAGGCATATGAGCTGTACCAACAGGGATTTTTACCGATCGGACTAGCTTCCGAAGACGGTAAGTTAACTAAGGGCTTTCCGACCCGACCCCCTCAGCTTTCCGACCTCTAGCCCGATTTTAAGTGGTTGATTACGATGTATATGTGGGACACACGTGGCGGTCAGATATATAAGGCAAAATGTAACATAAAGATGAGGCCAATCAGAATCCTGGGATTTATGTTAATCCTTTTCATTTTTGGG
>JAAGWP010000223.1:0-12077 GCA_013266165.1 Fusarium graminum
TATTAAAGATAGATAGCTTTTTTTAATATTATAAGACTTTGAAGGACTTCATTAAGAAATTGATAAAGGGTATTCGTCAACTAACTACCTACTTATATTTGAGAAAAAGCTATTAATCCTAGGGGGCTTAAAAGTAACTATAGCTTATAGCGCTGTTACTTCGCTTACACATATAGAACCTGTAACGAAGGAGTTGGAAGTCTATATGGTTGCTAGATAATTGTAGACCAATCTTCACTTCTAATATACTCTTCCATCGACGTGAGCGCAATCTCAACCCCAAGCTGGTCTGGCCGTAACACTGCTGGATCCCCCCCAGACAAACCAAACTCTTGGAAGTAATCAAAAGAATCCCCAATCTCATTGGCAAAGTCCTCCGGAACGCCCTCAAACAATTCATCTCGTGAAATCTCCTTGTAAGCTGCTTTCACGCCATTGACTCGCCCCCAGATCTCCACCCACTTAGGCAAAGTCATCTCTTCTGAGATGCCCATGATATGTTTGTTTGGCGGCAGGTCAACCAGGGCCTTGACAAAGCTACCTGTGTCTCGCTCTGTAACTATGAATGGCATCTTGAAATCTGACGGCGTGTTTCTAGACACTAGGTAGCTACCATCCGGCTGAAGCTTGGGAGCTAGCTTGTCAAAAAGTTTCCAAACTGTGACGTAGTGCCCAATGGTCACGGTACTCATTTTAGCTGCTACTTCAGGGAAACGTTCCTCAGTGGCCTTGATCATTGCGGCTTTGCTGTCGAAATGAAAGACCTTTGTGTACTTCCCACCGCTCCATTTGGTGGCATGGCTGAGTGTCGACATGACGAAGCGCTCCAAAGTCTTGATGACTGAGGGGTCAGCTGCTGCTTCTGCAATTCTGATGCCTTGGTCAACTTCCCGATCGTAGGAGTACTCAAGTGTCGTGCGGTTCTTGGTTATATCGGGTTGGGACATTGCCTGTTGTAAATGGGTGAAAAAATCTGTGTTGGAGAAGATGACTTGAGCACCCTTGAAAGCCCGAACTAAGGATTCCTTGTCATCCAGATCGCCCTGAACGATCTCTATGCCCTTGGACTTGAGATGCTTCGCAGACTCCCCTCCAGGGTTTCGTGTGATGCCGCGGACGCTCCACCCTGGGTGCTGGAGAAATGTTTGAGCCACGGACCCTCCCTATGTATGTTAGAAAGTTCTCGCTCGATCTGATCATTTTCGTACCTGAGCTCCGGTAACCCCTACAATAACGATGGTCTTGGACATGGCTTTGGTAGATTGCTTTTGATGCTGATGGTGTTATGCGTTAAGACATGAATTGCAATTGGAGTCTTCTCATTCATGTCGTTAGACGCCATTATATATTTATTCTCACCTATCGCATAGTTGAACCACTCTAGGAATGATACAATATTACAAATCATTTTATATGCTCGGCCTCTATAAAAGTCCGTGGCTGTCCGCCGAGGAAGTCCGTGATTATTTTATAACCTGAACTAATACAGCCTAATTGGCTATTAGTCATCAGTTATTAAAGACCGGCACTGCAGAATTTCCAGAAACGTTGTACAATGTCCGCTCGGTATATGGATTTGTCCGTTAGTCCAGATACCATTTAGTCAGCGTAAGCGTCGCTATAACAGGTCATGGTTTTGTGTTCTACCAAGTCATCACGTGACTCGCTCCTGATATCAATTACAGTACATTTAGGTATTTTTTCCTTCACATAATATAATACAGCACTCGCCGATATTATACTAGAGTATTAAATAAGTAGGTAAAGTACTCTGCAATCGTTTAATACAAGGATCACAACATACCTAAACTAACGTGCATTAAGGTCTACCTACACCCTAACAAAGATATTCAATTTTACATAACCTGTGTATAATTATATGAAATTGCCCCATTTATTTATTCGTAAGACTCCAAGTACAAGTCCACTTATAAACGTAACCAATGTCATAGGATAGAACTATCCCACTTGTAAGTAAGGCGATGTATCTCATTACGTATAAAGCTATGCGTTACATCAGCCCTGACACAGATATCACATTAGTAGGGAGAGCCATCTCGCGTTGTGATGGCGATCTTTTCGTCATTGTGCTTCAGCGTGACGAACTGCTTCTGTAGCAAGACCTTGTCTTTGTTATGCATGTTGTCATACAGTGTCGGGAGCAGTGTTTGGTTTTCAACACGGGCAGTAATCCCAAGAGCTACCAGGGCGCGGTGGGTAGTCTGCCAGTCATGGTCCAGAACCTCACGGTTGATATCATGACAGGTATCAGCTTGAATTAGATCGAGGGTGAGAATGCTGCCGACTGAGGAGAGTGAACTGAAGGGTATAAGAGCCATGTGGTGGTTTGGCCTCCCGACCTTGTTAAAAGCATACTCGGGCCATTATTAAACTTTGGATTCGAGTGGGTAACTCTAATCGCAAATCATCTCAGGTTAGCATGTAATATTTAGCCATAGTAATTACTATATAAAACACGTGTTCATTTAGTAAGTGTATCAATATAGTGGGCTAGGTGATATAGTAGCAATGGTGAGAGATAGTAATTTAGATAAAAGCATTACCATAGAAGAATTACTTTAGGATGACCTGATCTCTTGATTTCTCTTCGCGCCTTGATACATAGTGCTATTCTTTCACGTCCACATCGTGTTCCAACCCTGCATCTGCCGCCTTCTTATCGGCGAGATTGCAGAGAAACTCCCATTCATCGCTGCTAACTTTGTTAACGCTGAGCCGAGACTGCTTGAGGAGCTGCATCTTCTCCAGGGGACCCCCTGTCTTTCCAAGCTCACGAAGTTCCTTGAGACTGATAGGCACAGCGAACTTCTTTCTAAAATTGACGTGAACAAGATCCCAAATGGGCTTTTCTTTGGTTGACTTGGGGTCGTAGTACGGAGCTCCTGGGCAGCGAGCAGATACTGTTGTAAGAGTCAGATTGACAATCGCAAATAAGGAATCAGATAGAACTCACTGTCTTCAGAGAATTCCTTCACTATCTCCATCACTCCCACAATACCTGGTTCTTTGCAGTTGCTTGCATAAAAGAAGGCGAAATCACCAGCGTTCATATTTCTCATATTGTTTCGTGCTAAATATGTCAGTCGGGTTTCAAAGTGTTGACTAAATATGGAACTTCACCTGCATACGCCCGGATACCTGGATGGAAGTTAGTAGATTGCAAAGTCTCTCATGAGCAACGAAAACATACCATCCCAGCCTTCAGGCTCTGTCTTGGCCTTCAAGTCATCTATAGAGAACTTGACGTCCACTCCGTTTTCAAACCGAGAATCTGGTTCGGCCTTCATAAGCCAGAACCATTGGCCATCGTGCTTTGGAGCATCGGGGTTCGTTGTAGGGATTGAGTCGATGTCGGGGTCGTCGGGACTGGCTCGAGAGTTTAATTTGGTAATAGAAGCTTGTTTTTTGGATCCCTTTGTCGTTTTTGACGCGTCTGATATTTGTAATTTCGATGATTGTGCAGACGACTCGGTTCTAACCTCCTGTTTCTTTTGAACCGCTTTCACTGACTTCTTTGAAGTACTTGATTTAATTTCTGAAAGTGTAGCTGGATGTAATTGACCTCTAAAAGCAGCTTGTCGTTGAGAGCGTCGCTTAGGAGTAGGATCATCTGGAGACTCAGCGCTAGACGCGCTTCTTTTGCGGAGAGGCATTTTGTGTTGTGATTTGCGATGGATAAGCGTGGTCGGGCGTGATGCTCAATACGCGACGCGTTTGGGTGGAGACGTGCCAATCAGCACCAGCCACAACATGTGCACATGACCACAAAGTAAGATGATTCCCCATTTCGGATTTAATATGTTTTAGAATTTACAACGTATGCGAAAGATATACATTTGCCTTCAGCAATTTCCCGAACAGCGCGGATGAAGCGGGCTCATCCAATAGCTCTAGATCGGAACGTGTTTCTCTAACCAACGATCCATTACTAAAGTCGCTGGATAAGAACAGTGACCCAGCCGCAAAAGTACCGCAACATGGCCCTCGAATCCCTGTCCTTCAAAGACATGCAAATCGACATCGGTACCTGCTGCTTTCAACACTGCTGATAGTTCCACTGCCTGGCGAATATCACCCTTCCTTTGGGCATGAAGCAGCAGAAAGGCACGGGCGTTAGGGGCAGCAGCGTTGTGAGTGGGCGACATTGCATGAAGTCGCTCTGGGTCATTGCTTAGTCCATAAACCATGTTTGTGACTATGGATCGGGAGTTGTCGGCAAACTCGGCCAAGGCATTATAGTTCGAGCCATCCAAGGCAATGACACCTCTCAAGATATCGATGCTGAAACCACCTTGTTGTGCATAGCTTGGGTCGGTACCGATCAAGGTAGCCACGTGTGCGCCAGAGCTATGTCCCATCAAGACGACTCGTTCAGCGTCGATGCCATGTCTGGCTGCATTTTTTATCAAGTATGCCACCGAGTCGGCAACTTGTTGCACTTGCTCCTTGACAGTAACCTTTGGAATAAGCGTGTAGTCGATCGAAGCAACCGCGTACCCAAGGCCAGTCAAGTGACTGACTTTCGCTGACCCGATTGAGTCGAGGTAGGTGCCGATCATCCAACTACCGCCATGAACGAACACGATAACGGGAGATTCGGCTACTGTCGATGGGCTTGGTTTCCACAGGCGTAGGCGCTGACTCTCATTCCTCCCGAAGACAAGATCTGAGCCACCATGAGGAACATCGGCATGCATCTCTGCCATGAGCTCTTCCACTCTGTCCGATGTTATGTCATCATTGGTGTTTTGATAGATTGAGAGGCCGGTCACTTCGTTTCCCCGGGCAGCTAAATCGCGAGCCGACAGTCTGATGGTATGGTCAGAAGAAGCCTCCATGATTGAACTTGTGCTATGTTTCAGTAGAGTTAATAACAGAATAAACAGTGTAGGAGACGAGGAACTAAATAGCATCCATCTCTTCGCTTTCGCTGTTCTGAACGGCTGCGACTATATGATGGTCACGTATTTAATATAGGTGCCTAGCCAGGCAGAATCGATAGATAACAAAAGGACGTCACCTTGGTTGCAGGTTGACAGGAAATGCCGAACAGCCGTGCCGGACATAAGCGACTCAATCACGAGCACAATTTAGTGCCAGCTAAGATAGTCTCAAGGAACCCTGAACATTTAACGTCTGCTATACTTCATAGTGGTATTACACAGGCTCATTTGGCTTCGACACCTTATTGCCGAGCTTTTGATGCCGAGTCAAACATGGAGCACTCCAAATTACTGGCTCGTCAATAAAGATTCAGTAAACTCGATAACAGACCGGAGCTCCTGTAATTGGCCACCTTCAAACAGCAAGACCTCCTGATGATTGCGTATCATCTCTGGTGAATAGTAACAATTCCCTTGATCAGATGTGATATCAAGCTCCTCCTGAAACCCCTGAAGGTGTGGTGTGACGTCATGCAGAACATCAGGATCTAGTGTCAAGAACTGAGGATACGATATGGTACCTGGGGAAGAAAAGGCCATATCAGAGTCAATCCACTCCGATGGGTTGTTGGTGAGTAGTGTAGAGATGACTTCCACGATGTACCTCAGTGATTTAAAGATCAGAGGGTCTATCAACTTCAGCGACGGATAGGTGTTCTTTAATCCCGACAGGAAAACATTTATCATCACAAACTGATCTTTCATATCATATAACTCACGGCGGATGCGGACGACGGATGGATGTGGGGGTTGACGCCGAGGCTGCTTGGTAGAATCCGAGTGTTCCGCAGGCGGAAATGCCATGTGCTGTGTCTTGAACTCGTTGAAGTCACTGTGAATCATTAGCAAACCGCGATAATATCATCAACTCAATAATGTATATCTCACGTTTTTAGAATGGGAAGAAACTCGGTGAACAATTCGTGAGTATCCTCAAACGACTCCAAGCAGCGTGCAAGCGCCATATTGACACGCAGCGGGATGTTCTTAGCAAGCAGCGGAGAAGTGTCATCTTCAGGCGGAACAAGACTACATAACTCGCTTTGGGCTCGTAAAAGCTGGGCATTAAGCTCTGATATCAATCCCCATATATCAGGGTTTAGTGGGATATCCACAAAGGATGTGATAGCGCCCTTTGAAGCCCAGTTCTCGGCATAGACCTCGAGTATTTTTTCCAGTTCTTTTGTTTGCTGGAGTAGCTGCTTGCATGTTGAGCAGAGGAGACTCATCGTGGAGATACGGGCGCCTCCAAGCTCATGGGCCTGCCTTGCTACTACAGCCAGTGCCTCTGTAGCGTTCTGGCATGCTTTGTAAAATTCTTCAGGATTTGTACTGGGTTCGAATGACTCGGGATCGTCTCGTTTTACGGGTTCCTGGTCCGGCGGTACTGCCTCGGGCTGGCGCTTTTCAGATGTCGCTAATGATAGATCTTCATCATTCTTGAGGTGCAGTGGAAGTTGAAAGGTCGCTTTTACATGATCATCGTGGTGGGACTCGACGGGATCCGTCGTAGTTGCCGTGACATCTTGTGGGGTTGATTGCGGCGATGGAGTTGCCGGGCGTGACAAGGTGTCGAATGATATGACGGACGCGGCACTTTCGACTTCTAGCCAGTCGTCATCTATAGAGATTCGGTCTTGTTCAGACATTCTGATTGTGCTTTTGATGACCAAGATGGGTCTTACAATGATTTTGATGGAAAGATACAGATGGGTAAAACAGTCATGAATGTCTTTCAGCCTATTTTAGGCAGATGTCCTACAGTACGATTGGGGTACCAGTCAGCCCTATGGGAAGGTTAATGACGTAAATGGGTTTGCGGATTTGGCTTAGGTCAGCACGTCGGTAATGAAAGGCGCCCACAAACCTGCACTGAGATTGTCAATTTGAAGGACAAGGCATCTGCGCGAATAAAAGCAGCCTAGACAGGCACCACAGCAGGCAGCTGGTTATTAGGTAAGAATTGCCCTACAAAAGGCTGCCCTGTCTCCAGTAGTTATCTTAGTTTTGTCATCAATTCTGTTCTATCCGATTTGGCCCGCACACTGATCTTGTCGTAACCAATGACTTGTGAGCTCCGCACCTCGTAATAGTCGCGACTGCCTACCCTAGACAGCAAATGCTCAACAAGTTGTAAAAGACCCGTGATATATATCATTATTCTCAATATGAAATCTAGTACATGATAACTAGTGGACATGTGTCGCGAATGTAAATGAAGCAAGAGGCAAGATTATTAATCAGGTAGGACGTATTTTATAAAACGATCTTGATGGTGCGACATTTTGAAATTATTCCCGCGAGGATGACTCTCACTCTTTTCAAGAATCTTTGGCCTTTTAGCGCATCTGTTATTGACCCTTAGTCTGCCAACTTATCATTTCTTTACATAACTTGTTTACGCTCTGCAGTATGGCTTTCACGGTTAGTTATCAGCGTAGAGGAAGCGGCCAGGGATTATAGATCTTGTCTTATCGATCCCGCGTACGGGAATCTGTCTATTTTACCGGCAGTGATCACGGCCGGGACAGCTAACAACCAAGCTGCCGAAAACGGATGTAATTTTTGTCCGATCGACTGGTATGCGACGGTGATGCGATAACTGCCATCCCCAACGGCTTCAAGCCTGGTGATGCAGCTAGTGTGTATGAAGCCAATCAACCCTGGCTATGGAGGGTATTTGCTTGCCGCTCGCTTGGCTTTTACACTAGTGCAGCTACTGTACTAGGGGGGATTTGATATCACCCCCCATTACTTCGTTTCTCAGGAAGGGGCGACTGACCAGCAAATGGCTATTTGGCTGGCAACTTACCCGAGGTACCTCCGTAGCCTCGATTTTCACTAGTAAAAGTGGGTATCTCGCGTATCCACTTCATCTTAGATATAGGTAGTAAATGGATAGCTACATTATAAGCCGCATTTACACCGATTTGTATCCGACTAAAGGGGTTATCTTCTAAACGAAGAGTACTTAGCTTTTTATACACTTTATATTAAAGAATAAGTACCTTTCGTTATCGGGGATAAGCTAAAAATAACCAAAGACCACTAACTAAGTGGCATGCCCTCCTTTTGGTCGGTTTAACAACTCCCCATTTGCTGGTCAGTCGCCCCCCTTACTTCGTTCCTCAGGAGGGGGGGTGATGTTAAATCCCCTCTAGTATTGAAACTCGCATGTCACCGCCAGTCAATCCTTTCTATACCACCAGGAGCACCTGCGTGCACTTCTGAGTTTGCTCATTGCAGCTGAGTGTCTGCAGCCAAGTTAGCCAAGTAACGGCGAATCCTTCAAGTCTCAAATCTGACCCACCTGGGAAATGAGAAGGGAGACTCAAGTAGGCAGTAAGTGATTGGTCATGCCAAAATTTCCAGCGTTACGCAATCAAGCTCAGGATAGTGGGACCGCCAATTGCTCATCGGCCAGTCAGAGGGGAGATTGCCCTAAGTCTAACTACCTGTAGAATATCGAGCAGATGACCCATGCCGTAGGATCAGTTCGAAGGATCAAGTGCATTGCTTCCTTTGAACGCCGTATCCTCAATACGTTGAGGCTTCATACCACGTTCGACTCAACTATGACGACTCGACTTTGACAGGATAATCAAATCACATGAGTCGATAATAAGTGGGGTCGGGAAATCCCAGCTCTTCAGGTCAAAAAGCAGCACAAACGAATTAACTACTAGAATTCCCCCACTATAGGCGTATTGGCAAGGTACTTTTCTACGTTCTGCGCCCTACTGGGCATACCGTATCATCTCAACTACTTGCAACGGGGCAGTGGGTACGGGTAGTTCGCGTAATTATCTACTGACAGTCAGATCACAGTAAGCAAGACTTCCAAGTGGATAGGATTCTACGATATATCTCCACAGCCCCGTTGCAAGTTATTGAGATAATATGGTATATTCACAACACTTCCGCATAAAACAAGTATCGCAATAACAATCACTACAAACATTTCCATTCTATCGCCCGCATACGTATAAAAACGAACTGTTGCTTCTAATAAATTTAGGTGTGAGACATGACGGTCTGAATAAGGTTCACTAGATGTAAAGCAAAGGCCTGGAGTCCAAGAACTGTTCTGTCAATATGGTAAAGAGTGCCGGATATTTTGGAAATTGTGGAATTTGCCATGCACTACTATGCAGGCCACTTCTACTTTTCCCCGTCTAGCCCTAGCCTGCTTTTAGTGCGAATTATACTACAATGTCCTGCTGGTCAAGCACATGGATGGCTGCATGGCCAATCTCCCAGCCTAATTGACACGATGTTCCTCATTCGAACCCTTGGATTCCACTTCATTTCATGACCAACCAGTGAAGGCTTCTCCAGAATAACCGCCCTTTCAGCCCTGTTCCTACCTGCTATCAATGGCAAGAGTGAATCGTCCGAGTACTATAACCTATATCCGGCCCCCACCTTGACCTTGGCTGGAACCTCTGGTTCAAGACCTGGCTGGTATGGCAATGACCTGAGCTGGAGTACTTAGTACTTGACTGTTGGATCTTTAAAGTGGCTCAAACTGCCCATTCGTTAACAGACTGAATACCATGTGTTGGACATCTATTCTCCATTCATTCTGAACGCTCTTCGACCTTTCACACAGACGCTGCCCTCGATGAAGTCGCACAGTATGGATCTCGGTCCACCTTGGAAGAGAAGAAGGCCTGCTACAGCTTGCAATCAGTGTCGGGGTCGGAAAGTTCGCTGCGATGGTACAGCTCCTTGTGGGCCTTGCAGCAGGCCTCCAGTTCGTCAGTGTGAGTACAGCCCTCACCCATTCTTTGATGGCCAAACGAAACCTCAACAACCGACCAAGTCTCCCCCTCGCCACGAGGATGTTGCTGTCGATTACACTAACGAACTGGACCTATTTGGGTTGGACGCCGATCCACAACTGTTCGCCAATTATCATCAGTTTCTTGAAAGTCACTTGGCTTCATACTTCCCTTTTCACGACATGCCTCTGATCAACGGTTCTTTCTTACCCGGCATCCCTTTCGAGTCACCCGTCTCAAACCATAATACTTCATCCTCGTCCAGCGTAAGCACGTTCTCGCATTCTATGTCGAGTCGCAGTGGCTACACCCCTCCCTTCGGGCCCGAGTCTTCTTTATCATTAGTCTCGGCGCTTGAGTCCATCAAATCGGTGTCACTATTTTCGCAGATGTCGGATGATGACCGAGCGTATTGGGTTCAGGCAGTGCAAACATGTGACAAGCTTCAATTCCTTGCTCATGGCTTTGGGACTTGCGATGCCTTCCAGCTTGACCAGGAGGAATATAGACTGCCTATGGAGCGCTTTCGTGGGCTAGAGCAACACCAGACAGAACAAAGAGGCGTACTTACTCCCAATCCATGCCCGACTGGGTCTGCCCGTAATATTCTTCCGCTCCGGTCAACCTGCGACATCCTGGTCGACGCTTATATCAACACCTTTGAGACAGTACTCCGTATCTTACATGTCCCATCATTCTTTAGTGAGTATGAGTGCTTCTGGCGTCAACCAAGTATGACTCTCCCGACTGCTGAGACGGACGATCCTTTTATTTGCAAGCTTGTTGTGATACTTGCCCTTGGATCGACCGTCATGTCTAACCCAACCAGCACATTTGCTCCGTTGTCACTCAACATAGTCGAAGATATCATATACCTTCAAAAGCAGTCTGCAGTTTGGATATCCTACGGAAAGCAGTGGCTCACACACCGTATGGGTACCACTCAGCGTACTGATACTGATATCGCTCAGGTTCTCTGCCTGCTAGCGCTTGTTCGCCACGTACATGATGACTCCGGGCGGTCCAGAGACATCCTTGTCCATCCAGGAGAATTTGATCTTGCAAGAATAGGCATGCAAATGGGATTCCATCGTGACCCTCTCATAAGGTCACCAAACATGTCTCTATGCGAAGTTGAAACGAGGCGGAGGCTTTGGGCGACCATGGTAGAGCTGTCTCTGCAGCATAGTCTTGACGAAGGACTTCCTTCTTCACTGTTGCCCCAGAGTTTCGATTGTAAGCCTCCATCGGACATGGCGGACGAAGAGCTAGAAAGAGATTATGTGCCAGAAGCAAGAATGTCAAGTCAAAAGCTGGGGAGTTTGACTGCGACGACCATCCTGGTCCTTCTATCACGAACCCAGAACCTTCGCCTTCGGTGTCTTCACCTTGTAAACTCACCCGGGGCATCGAAGTCTTTCGATGACAGCCAATGTTTGGCGGCTGAACTGAACTCTGTACATGCCGCAAACATAAAAGTTTTACGCTGTATGAATATGAAGCCCTCCGAGTTTCAAGTACAACTGCTCCAAACATACACCTGGCAATTCATCCGGACACTTCATGAACCTTTTGCTGAGCAAGCTGCCCATCACTCATCATTCCACTATTCGCGAAAGATGCGCATGGAAGCCGCGGTGCAGGTACTCCGCTGGCCTCCAAGCCTGGCTTTAGCGACCACAAGCGAGGATGAGGGACCACGACTGACTCTGGCGGATGATTACAGTGATGCATGTGCGTCACTCCGGGTCCACGGTCGAGGATATCTTGGTCGGGTCCAGAGGCAAGCGGCGATATCGTTATGTTCTGATCTTATCAGCGAGATACAGGATGGAGCATTCCTCGCCACGGAAGGAACCTGTTGGAAAAGGATCCATAGTGTCATTTATGATAGTATGTTGGTTTATGAGCATCGAGTAAGGACTTCGTCAGCTGTTCATGGGAGGAGAGAGCTGTTGTTTCTGGCGGGTGCTGAGGCGATTATCAATGCTGCACTTAACGATACGGAAGAGCAGGATGTCCAAACCGCAATTCACCAAGCTGTTGATGGTGTCACCAACCTATGTTCCGAAATCATGAATCGAGGATGAAACCCGTAATGTACGAGTAAGGGGGGTTTCGTGGTATAAATATACGGAACAAGAAAGCCAAGAACGTGGCGACTAGTCTAATAGACCGCATTGGATAGAGCCCACGTATACTGCACTCAAGTCCGAGCCGACGATATTATCCTATTTGCCGAACAAAGATTAGTCCTGTACCCCGGCCGTGGGATGTCTAGTGGTTATTTATGTGGCGTGAGGATAAATACAGTGGGTCGCCAAAAGTT